>BQNB010043377.1:0-26631 GCA_026074375.1 Tanacetum coccineum
TTGATTTCGGGTAAAACAATAGCTTCTCCGTAACCCTCGGTGGGTGCACGGAGTAATTCCTCCATAGTTCGATCCGCCATTGTAACTATGGTTTGATTAGGAATTGGTTCTTCTAAATTGAAAGGTTCAACAACAACCGGAGGGGTTTGTTGTTGTTGACGACGGTTACGGTTACGAGTTTGCGAACGAGTGCACATGCACTAATTAAGAAAAAGCAAATTGAAAAATAATATAAAAGAAAAATATTTTTGGTTTTTTCAAAGTTTATTCACAATCTACTTTTAACGGTTACACAGAAGAGAACTTAAACCAAATAATCAACTTACTTCACGGTAACTCTCAAAAATTGCTTTTTAAGGTGAGCCGTACTTCGTAAGAGACACAAATGGCAAGTTTTTGAATCTTTGGTTCGATTTGGGAACTTTTCAAGTTCACCGGAAATTGCAATGATAATACCTTGATTGAGAGTATTATTTGTTGGTGTTCTTTTACCAACTTTGTGTATTTTATTTCTTTTTAAGGACAATTTTTTTATTTTTGTGATTTTTTTTATTTTTTATTTAACTTCTACTTATACTAAAAAGAAAAGAAAATACTTTTTTACTTTTTATATTTTATGATTTTTTTGGATTTTTAAAATATTTGACAAAAATGAAACTTTCGAGGATGAAAGGATCTTCAAATCTTATCAACAAACACAAAACGAGAGATTCGTTAACTCAAAATCCCCGGCAGCGGCGCCAAAAATTGATTGTAGTTAAATTATACTATAAAATATAATATAATATCAAAGAGCAATTAAGAACTTTTCTAAAGTCTCCCTTAAGAAAAACACACTCTTAAAAGATATATATAATATAATACGTATATTTTCCGGAAAGTATGATCTCCCGGGTCGTTTTCCCAAAAATTTGAGAAATTGAAACCTCGTTTGATATTGGATATTGATTTGAATGAGTTTGAAGGTTGATTGGTTTATCTATTTCTACTAATTAAAAACACAATTAAAACAAGCAATCAAGAAGCAATTAATGAACTAAAACAATTACGGAAGCAAATAAAACGCGACAAATAAGCAAGTACACTAAAATTAACTCCTAAAAATGCAAACTAAATTTCTAAACCTAGAATAAGACAAAAGAAAAATTTAGAAAAAGAAATTATATTTTTTTGATTATTTTTGAATTTTTTTATGAATTAAAAACTAATTTAATCTAATTAAATCCTAAAAAATAGCAAATTAAATCCTAAAAATTAAGAAAAATGATTTTTAGACTTAGAAAAATCTAAAATATTATAAAAACTAAGAAAATTATTTTTAACTATTTTTAAAATTAAAATTCTATTTTTAAAATTAAAATTAAAAGCTTAAAAATGAAAATTAAAATCTAAAAGAGGTAAAAATGATTTTACTGAATGTAAAACTAAAAGTATTTATTCTAATACTAAAAACTATTTTTTTGTATTTTTATAAAACTTTTTTCTATTTTTTATGTATTTTCAAAATTTAAAACCTAGAAAAAATGTTTAAAAATAAAATACTAACTAGAAAATTATGAAAAATTCAGGGAAAGTCCTAATCCTAACAAAGATTAAGTGAAAAATAAAACAAAGATGACAGCTTAACTAATAAGCCCCTAATAAGCTGTTAAAAGCTACGGCTTATATATTTAAAAGGAAAAGGAAATCGTGTACATTAATTAAATGGAAGAAGAAGAAAATGACTTGTCCCACTAGCAGAGATGGTTAAGGCATATGGTTGTTGAGTGTGAGGTCTCGGGTTCAAGGTTGGCTTACAACCTTTTTGCAAAAAAAAATTATTTTTCAAATTTAAAAGCTAAAACTTAAAGAGGACAGTTTTTTAAGCTATTTTAATAAGACAAACTTAAGCTGAAACCTAAAAATAAGCTTTCTAAAAGCTTTTGAAACCAGCTGATTACGAAAGTGAGCTTTTAACTCTCTTTTGCTTGTTTCCTCCACTAAACAACTGCACAAAGCTCAAATTTAAGCTCAAAATTAAAAGTAAAACTACTACTAAAAGCTTAGGATGTTCTACAAGCTAGAAATGAAAAAAGCTAAAAGGAGTAAAAACACTAGAAGCTAGCTAAATCTACTAATCAAAGTAGCAAACTCAAAGATTTAGTCTAAAAGCTAAAAAAAACTAAATAAGCTATAAAACTCAATAAGCTAATTCAGACCCTAAGCTTTTGAAAACTAGATAAACAACTATTAAGCTATGAAACTAAATGATAAAACCTAATCCTATAAGCTAGAGATCTAAATTCAGAAGATACTTACTAAATACTACTGTTTTTGGTCTTTTTGAGATTTTTATGAACTTTTAAGCTAAATGTACCTAAGTGATTAAGCTAGAAGATTAGAAACAAGACTTAATCTATCTTAAACTATTCCTAATCTATAAGTCTACTGAGTTTAAATAGCTAAAACTTATTTAAGCTACCCTAACTTTGATTCAATAAGACCAACAGTATTAACTTATTGTTAATACTGCTGGTGCAATTGACAGATTTGTTAAACCAAAAATGCAGGTGACCAAGGTGGCCAAACCTATAGTAGACACACTTTAAGAGTGTGTCTAAACACTTAACAAGCAAAAATTACACCTAGGAAAGTTGAGATCAATCCAGCCCTTAGAGGGGATTGGTTCAAATTTACAACAAGCAAAGAGAAAGGGAAAAAGTCCCTGGTTGATGAGATCAAATTAATAAGCCATAAGAATTGTTTTTTAATGCTTAACTAACTTAGCAAAACTTTTTAAAACTTAATCAAATATGCAAACAAAGCTGACCAAAGAAAATTTACCCATTCACTTTGACTTTTTGAGGTCAATTAGCATTAATCCAAACACCCCTTTAGACTATAGCAGATTTCATTAAGCTTATGAAATTGAAAACTAGTTATCAAAACCTTAGTACCAGATTCCTATTAGCTTATAACAAGACTATTAAGCACAAATAAACAATTAGTTAAGCTAGAATTAAGAATCTAAAAGCTAAACTAAATATTTTTGGCTTTTTATTATTTTATGACAGTTATGAAGAAAACTAAGATCTAATATACTATAGCTAAAAAACATGATTGACAAGCAAATTAAGACAAGCAAAAGCACAAATAAGCAATTAGTTAAGCTAAAATAAGCAAGCTACAAGCAAATAAGCAGATTATAAACTATAGAGTAAGACAGGATTTAAAAGAGGAAACTTACAATAAGCTTCAGCCAAACAGAAGCTAATGTGCTCATAGAGCTTATCAACAGCTCTGGCTTATAAAAGATAAGCCAGTGAAAGTCCATGGGAGCTCTTCCATTGTAAGCTCCCCTTCCATAAGCTTATAAGTCCAAAAATCCAAGGTTATTAAGCTGATTTTAGGATTTAAGTAGATTAAATGAACAAATTAGCTCTATCACAAGCTTATAGACTTGTGAGAGCTTATGAGCTTATTAGAAGCTTAACCAATGATAACATAAGGAAGTGAGATTTATGAGCTTATAACAGATTGTGCTAAAAGAGAAGTAAATTTTTTATTAACTAAACTTGATTCATTAAGTAGAATTTGAGTACAATACTTGAAAACGGAAATGGAAAGGTTACAATGCTAAAAATTAAGCTAAAATTCACTAAATTATCTAAAAGCTAAAAACTAGACTAGGAAAAGAATTATGTATGTGTGTGTGAGAGTGAGTCCTATTTATAGCACTCCAAGGAACCTTCTAGCCTCTTGTCAGTTGGACGTGCCCTCAAATCATAGCCCTCTATTCTTTCAATCATTGGAGGATGAATAATAACCCTTGGATCAAGTGAAAACTCACACGGATTGCCAACGTGGCATCCGTGTGGTTTGCTTGATTGTGTTTGTTTACTGAGTGGATTTAGTGAAAAATCCCATCATCCTTTGTGCTTTCACTCCTTCCAACGTGTCATTCCTCTTGTGCTTTGGCCAATGATATGCTTGGATGACAACTTAACTCTGCCAAGGTGTACTTTGCCCCATAAATTGACTTAATTATCCCTCAATTGATAAAACCCCTTTGTTTTCACCCTGGGTTAATTGTGGAAGAGACGATGAATAGTGATTGAGTTCTTGGCGCCTTTTTTCGTTTTAACTGAATTGGGTAAAAAACAGGTATAACTTTGGGGTATTGGCAAGAATGGTCCCTCTGTTTGTATTGCATTTTTGTACTATAAAACAAAGTAGTATAGTAGTTTGAGAAGTGGCAAATTAGGTCCCTGGACTTTATAAAAAGGTTATGGATTAGGGTTTTGGGCCGGGTAAGGATAAATGGGCTTGGACTTTGTTGACCAGGAGTTGACTGAAGGTTTGACTTTTTTTTGACTTTGGCTTTGAATTCCCGGCTTCTTTTGTGCTCTTCCGTTCCTCGTGTCCGTGTTTGTCCGGTTTTGACCGTTTTCTTGTGATTTTTGTCTTATCCGTACCTGCACATATAAAACACAAAAACAAGCATATCTTTGCCATTTTTATTATGTTTTTGGTCTTTATTGGGTTTATTTTGATATAAAATGGATATGTGTTTTCACACATATCAGGTGTGTATTTTTATGATTCAAGTTTTAATTTATATTTTGCCGACTTAACCAAAAAATAACACTTTAACGGGCAGTGTACCTGGTCGATGGTAGTTTCGTGGTAAGTAGGGTGTCGAACACTTGAGGCGAGGTTAAATCTCTCAATTTATTTATATTTTGGTTATCTAATCTAAGTTAATTCTAATCTAAGTCAAACCTATGCTAATCCTATGTTAGTTCTAATCCTAATTCTAACAGGTAAAAGGGGGGTTTCAGCCTGAGAGACTGGCACGGGTTTGGTTGGTGACTACAATCAATTCAAGACACTTTAACCCACGCAAGCAAATTAACAGAAGATAAAAGAGCGGTCGAGCCTTATGATAGAAAACTGTATTAGCCATCATTAATCCGATTAGAAGTTGGTTTGTTTATTCAGTGCAATGATTACTTATCTCGAAGAGGCATATCATTCTTAGACTTAGGCGGGACTTCATCCTAAGACCTAGACACATTAATTCTGTCACAATTAAAGCATCCGCATAAAGCATCCTTATATATTGATTATAATTCATCTAGAGGACGACACCGTGTATGTCGTACGAACCCTAGCTCATAGAGACTTTACCCACTTACTGCTTAACGGTAACTTGTGTTAGGTGGTAGTCCACAATCCAAACTATACCAATGATCAGAACTTATTAGTTAGTACTAAGCCACTACCTTCTACGGTACAACCAGTTCAATCAGGCAAGCAGGACGTTATTAGTGATCCTATTTGTTCCACCTATACGCATTACTATATGGAGAGCTATCCCGGACTCTTAGCCTACGCCCAAACAACACCGAAGTTGCAGCGCTTTAAATATGTAGAACTAGACCCAGTTGAATGATAGGTCGCATACTTAAGCACGTAAACAAGTATCATGTGATAAACATAATCAATAAATCAACGATAAATTAAGCAATCGAGATATAAACAAAACCAAACATTCAGATCTTCATAATAATGGCTAATACCTTCAAACATCATAATTAATACAAGAGTAATTGTTTTAGCCAAGGTAAACTAACCGAGTTAACGAATGATACCAAAAACTGAACGATTACAAAAGTATAAGAAATTACACGTTGTCTTCTATGGATTGGAATGCGTTGCAAGACCTCTTCTGCTCTTTTTCTCCTTTGAAAATCAACTTTTGTGGTTTAGGTATCGAGAATATGATTTAGCACACTTAAAACTCGTTTTTGAGTTTTCTATTTATACTGTTTGGAAGTCGGTTCGATACGACGTATCTAATGGGCTGGATACGGCGTGTTGGAGTTTCTTGGAGCAGGGACTACGTTTGATATCTTCCAGAATATTTTTATTCCCATATAGCTTGAATACGGCGTATTGCCTTTCCTGGATACGGCGTATTGCACTTGTTTCCTTTGTGGTCTTTGGTGAGTGCAGGCATGGATGCGCCGTATCTTCCTTGATGGATACGGCGTATTGGTAGTTAGAATTATTAATCTTCAAAATATCTTCATTTAAGCTCCAGAATGCGCGTCTTTTGCTAATATTTATCAAGTACTCCATAATTACTACAATTCTCAAATATAAACGATTAAGTAACAATTCTTTGCAATAATTATATAAAATGGGTTCAAATTCGATAGATTCCTCCCCAAACTAAAAACGAAACATTGTCCTCAATGTTTAAAAAGAAGGGTCTCCTACGCAAAACTAAGCCGTAGTATAAGTTTTATTCAAAGAAAAACGTTCATCGATAAGAATGAAAGTGAAATCGGATTTCCCCAAACTAATTGCACACAAAGGATAGGGAAAGGCTCGAGTGAAACCATGACAAAGCACCAAACATGAGAGTCTTCAGAAAAATTTGGGTTCATCCTGCAAACAATCACAAGTACAAACAACAAACACAAAGAACGGAAGAGTACAAGCCTCCTCACACACACTAGAAAGAAATAGAAAATGGATAAGCATGGGGTGCCTCCCACGAAGCGCTTTGTTTTTGGTAAGATGAGACAATAGCTTGACTCGAATCCCTGAATTCATTCGTCCTAGGAGAGCCAAATGGAACTCGTATATGTCTTAAGATAAAAAATGAAAATAAGATATGCCAGGATCAAAAATGAGTTCTCATTTATGATAGAGAGAATAACAGGAAAATCCCTCGGGGTAAGTGCAAAAAGAGAGAAACGTTCCAATGAAAAATGTGAAGAATTGACATCTCATATTTATTAGGGATATAAACAATTTCTCCTTAGTTAAAATCATCAACATCCTTCATGCCGTATTGGGCTTAAACTCCTAAAACAAACCGTCCGTGGTTTGCCGGTAGAGACGAGGATGATATGGGTGTCTTGATGATCAAGGTTTAAGTCACTTTGATTATCTTCATCTTCGGAATCATCTTCACAACACCTGGTGGAATTAATCATTGGAACAAGGAATATAACGATCTCTCCTTGAACGTTTTCACTATCCACAACGGGGATAGGAGATAACGTGAAGAGACTCGATATTAAACTCGTGGATTAGCATGAACATTTTCCTGGACCGTGAAAGTTGAAATCACATAAAGCAAAGTCATACGATTGAGATAATCCTCATGTTTACAACGGTTCCTTGAAGGAAGTTTAATAATTTCAGCGCACCGGGGCGAACTCTATGTTGAAGAGGATCACTCCTTGAAGAAAAAGTAATTGAAGTATTATGGATGAAATTCTCTTGTGTTAGGTTCATAATTGAAATCACTTCGGAGAGCGAGATTATGGGTGGGTAACACACTAAGCAGATTCTTAATAAAATTCCTTCTCCTATCGGAATCGCAATAACCTTTCTCAAATTAGAAGAAACCATCCCTGGCTATGAAAAGCATCGATATCATCAATAATATCGTCTTCTGGAGTGAAACACTCAACCTTATCGGTTAAAGGTGAGTTAAGTAAAACTGGCTCATCGGAATCTGAAACATTGGAGTTCTCATTTTCGTTATCTTCATCCATCTCGTTAAAGAGAGGATTTACGTTGCTAGAGGTGAAGTCATCATCAAATTCAAAAAGAAGGTTTGAATAAACTTGAAAATGAACATCTTTTTTAAGAAGAGTGGGTTCATCGGCGAACTCTTCAAGATTATCACTAGTCTTCACCAGAGAAGAACTTAGGGAGAAAGCATCGGTAATGATAAGTGTTACTCCACTAAATGGCTCAACTTTCGAAAAATCAATGCAAAAAATAAGCGTGAACCAATTGCTTAATAACTTGCTATTTCTCGAATTTTTTAGCATAAAAGACGAGTTCATCGCTTCCTACTCTTAAAGTTAATTTTTCCTCGTATAGATCAATGAGAGCTTTTGCAGTGCGAAGGAAAGGTCTATCTAAAATAATAGGCACTCTCGGGTCTGGTTCAAAATTAACCACTACAAAATCAGCAAGAAAAGTGAAACCATCAACTCTAACTACAACATCCTCGGTCTAAAACCTTTGGGTGGCGTAACGGAACGATAACAAGCTCGAGTGACATTCCGTGTGGCTTCAAAGCTTCCAAAGGCCCAAATTGCTTTTAGATAGAATGAGCAAAAATTTATGCTAGCTCCTGAAATCGGCTAAAGCATTATCCCCCCTTTCAAGTTCTTGTAGAGCGCACAGAATAAGAAATTTTCTGGGATCTTCGAGCTTCTCGAGAACTTTGTTCAAGATGATGGCAGAACATTCAGCATTTACGGTTGTGATGGCAATTTCTTCAAGTTTCTCTTTGTTTTTCAATAAAGTGCTCAACCATTTGTTGAATTTTGGCATTTCGATGAGAGCATCTTTTAAACCAATTTCTAAACGGAGTTGTTTAAACAACTTCATAAACCTGCTCTGCTGAGCACTGGGTTTATCTTTCTCTCTTACTTTCATCCTCTCGGGGTTATGGAAGTTTAGGTTATAGAATTAGGCTCTGGAGAAATTAGGGACTCTTGAACAATATGGACTAGCCTTTGGTTCAGATTTTCATAATAATGTGAAATCATGATCCTCGCGGAGGTGGGACTTGTGCGGTTTTTCTGAACTTGGTTTTGCACTTTGTCCATTTGACTCTCCGGGTTTGTTCGGTTCCTTTAGAGGATAGAAACAACGGGTGTAGGAACAAGAGGAGTCGAAGGTCCTTCACAAGTTTTACCACTTCGTGTGGTGATAGCATTGACATGCTCATGAGGGTTAATTACGGTTTGACTTGGTAGAGTACCTGAATTCGAAGACGAAGCGGTGTTGGAAGTTATGAACTTAGAAAGCATTTCCATTAGATTTGTCATCTGGTTTTGTAAACCTTGGCCTTGATTTTGCATATTCCGTAACACAGCATCATTAGCCTTGACATAATTCTCGAAATCGGTCTTTGAAACGCCTTGCAATTGTTGAGTAGGAGATTGATAAACTGGAGTTTGAATCATTAGATGTTGGTAAACTTGTCCTGGTTAAGTACTTCCACGGTTTGATGAAACTGGTTCTCGATTTTGGTCGAAATTAATTTCCTGATTGGATTGAAACAGTCTTGATTGTTTTGAATCGAGTTAAAACCAGGAGGTCGAATTTGGTTTGCAACCATCGGAGGTCTAGAATTGGTATTCCCTTGATTAAAATTGGCTGCAGCAGCTTGTGAAACGTACTCTTGAATGTTGTCTTGATAAACATTGCCATCGGTGCTGACATTTAAGTTTTTATAAGAATGAGCACCTCCACAAGTTACACAACTCTGCTCGACCGCTTTTACGGATGCGGGAGCTTGGGCTTTTTGTTTGTCGATAAGCATAGTCTTCATCAAATTCTTAAGTTCAGAGACTTCGGTTGTAAGAGCAGCAACATCTGGTGAAATTCCTGGAGTAGATGAATTCGAACTCACTTTGGCAACGACTGCCTTGTTTCGTGAATTACGAACCTTGGATTTACTTTCGATAATTCTCAAGCATTCACGAGGCATCTTATCCAAAAAGTTTCCACCCGCAGCAGAATTCAACGAGTCTTGATCATTAGCATTCAAAGCATTGTAAAACGTATCCAACTGATGTAGTTCTGAAAATCCGTGGTGTGGGCATGCTCGAAGAAGGTCATTAAATCGATCCCAAGCCTCATAAAACGATTCGTCAAATCTTTGTTGAAATCTCGTGATTTCGTTACGAAGATTTGTCGTTTTTGAAGGAGGAAAGAATTGATTAATGAATTTGGAAACAAGATCATCCCATGTCAAAATCGATCGAGGAGGTTCTTTTTCTAGCCAAATCCGGGCTGAACCTTCAAGAGAAAATAGAAAAAGCATAAGCTTAATCGACGTGCTCGGGACGTCTGGGAATCTCATTGTTGAAGTAATCTTATTAAAATATCGGATGTGAGCATGTGGATCCTCTTTATCATGTCCGAAAAACTGTTTGTTTTGAACAAGATTGATCAAACCATGCTTTAACTCAAAGTTAGCATTAATTTCGGGAATTACAATTGCATCCTCGTAACCCTCGGTGGGTGCTTGGAGCATTTGAGCCATGGTACGATTGTCGGCCATTGGAAACTCGGGTTCCTCAACAATAACCGGTGTTAATTGTTGTTGTCGACGATTACGGTTACGAGCTTGAGAACGAGTGCGCATGTACTAAAAGAAACTAAAAAGTAAACAAAAATTACAATAAATTTTTTTGGATTTTTGAATTTTTTAACAATCTATTTTAAACGGATACACGGAAGACAACTTAAACTAAATAATCGAATTACTTCACGGTAACTCTTAATCTAAATGACATACAATAGTAAAGTATTTAAACTTTGATTCGAGTTGAGAACTTACTAATGGATAATACCTCAATTGAAGGTATTATTTGCTGGTGTTTCTTTACCAACTTTATATATTTAATTTTATGGAAAATTTTTTATATTTTTGATTTTTTAATAATAATTATACTAAAAGAAAAGAAAATTATTTTTTACTTTTTATATTTTTTAACTTTTTTATTTTTGATTTTTTTAACAAAAACAAAACTTTCAAAAACGAAAGGGTCTTCAAATCACGATCAACAAACGCAAACGAAGGAATCTTAATCACAAATCTCCGGCAGCGGCACCAAAAATTGATTGCTAGTAAAGCAACACACGTAATTATATAAAATACAATATGATAGAAAATTACCAAATTACCCTTGAGGACAAAGGTAAAAAGGAAAATCTTTATTAATCTATATATATATATATATATATATGTATATATATATATATATGTATATATATATATAAATTTATATAATATTAATATATATAATATTATATATAATAATACTATATAAACCTGGGAATATGATCCGGTCGTTATTCCCTAACCGATTTGGGAAATTGAAACCAACGTTGTTGTTCGATCAATGATTTTGAATTGAATCAAAGATTGTTTGATTATCACTTCTTAAAATTAAAATAATCACATGTTAACAATTAAGCATTTAAAAAAAATAACGGAAATTAAACTTTTAAAAAACAGCAAAAACTGGGAACCCTAAATGAAGCTGAAACCCTATGATTTCCAAAATTAAACCTAATATGAATTTTTCTTTTTTAATAGACTCTAATTGACTAAAGTAAGTTTAAAGAAAACTAGAACAAAAACGGAATAAAAATGAGCTTAAAAACATGAAAAACGTGAACGGGAACGAAACCCGTTCTTTAAAAAATGAGATTTTTCAATTTTAACCCTACGAAAGCAAAACTAATTTTTCTAGAAACTTTATGATAAAATAAAATTTTGTAAAAAAGTTATATATTTTTTTTTATTATTTTTCTATTTTTTATGATTTTTAAAAGTTTTTAATAAAAATAAATGTTTAAAAAATACTAACCTAATTATAAAAATTAAAAAATATATAGAAAATAGCTTGAACTAAAAGAGACTTAGAAAAAAATATAGCGTTGATTACACAACCCCCTTAGTCAAGTGCTGCATCGTGAGCCTTAAGGACAAGGCTCGTTTAACGAGGGAAGTCTATAACACCCCGTGTTTTCAAGTCATTGACGACGTCGATAAACCTACTATTTATTTTTAGTGTGTACGCGGTTGCTTGTAATTTCAGGTATTAAGTAAAATCGCGTAAGCTAAAAATTAGCGTTCAATGTAAACGGGCACCAAACAATTAAGCGTTTACATCAATCAAGTATTAAATAATTATTTTGAGAATAATTATGGTCTTTGTTCATTTTATTTTTATCGGATACGTAAAGTGTATACGTTTCGCGATAAAATGCGTTTAGGCATACCCGGAATCACGTTAATTAATCTACGCTTCAATAAATACCCACGAGTGTACCCAATACCCAAAGTTTTATTAAATTTACCCAAGTTAATATTACTTTACACTTTGTACATTAAAGAAATAAAACAATACACAAATACTTGCAAGTAAACATCTTTTATTAAAATCTACAAGTTGTAACTTTCCTATATTTCACTAAATATTATGTTAGATAGCAAAAGACTTCTAGAAGCCCTTTTCCCCCTCCCCATCCCACGGCAACAACAACAATAAGAGTCATAGAGCACAATTTTCATACAACTTGGCTTGTACATCTCTTAACTCATTAAAACTAGCCATAACTTGTCCCAATTTGACCATAGTCTTCCTTAAGACCCTCCTTATGTCTCAAAGACCACTATTGCATTCTTTTTGACCAACTATCTCTTATATGTGCAAGTATTCAAGGAGAGATAGCACTTAGATAGCAAAACACTTAACTAAAAATCAAACAAACTTCTTCCTTTGGCTCTCATATAAGCCACGGCAAACATACACCCCTTTAAGCAATCCATACCTTGATTTTCTAAGAGCATACACACATACACACATCATTCCTAAGGCATACTAAGATGTTTCCAAGCATTGGTTAACCATTTTCAAGTATTTATCAAGAAAAGGAAAGCTAGGGTTTCATTTGGAAAACAAGGGTTTTCTTGGTTGCAAGCTTTGGTTTTTAATCTAAACAAGGGTTTAGATTGTGTTGTTCATCATCATACATCATAAGAAGGTCAACTAAAACCCTTTATGTTCTTGAATTTATCATTATATGCATATGTTATTACTTTATAGCAAGAATCACCATTTAGGATTTTTAAACATGTAAAAAGAGTTTTTACTTGTGATAATCATTTTGTACACTTTTACATATGTTGTGATATTGATAATGTCATGTTAAAATGGATCTATAAGTGTTATACCATGTTGGTTAAGTGTAAAAATGATTATGTACAAATTAGGGTTTATAAAGTTTACTTAATATGATTACAAGTAAAAGTAATGCAAATGACATGTTAATCTTGTTTATGGACTTTTGGTGATGTTATATGAACACTAAAATAAGGTTATAATGGAAGTATAAGTGATGAACAACCTTGGTTAAGCTTAAAAAGTGTTAATGAAAGATTAGGGTTTTTAATGATTTACATGAAAAGCTACAAGTAAATGTGTATAATCAACTTGATAAACTTGTTAATCTTGTTACCATGGACATATGAGGACAATGATGGACTAATGGACTTTATTATATGTAACACATATAATATATATGGTATAAAAAGACTTGTGGTAAAGTTACAAAAGTTGAAAAGTATGAAAACAAAGTCTAAATATATATGTAATAAAGTCATCACCACATTCTGTCAAAAAAATCCGAATATAAACATATCTATTTTACGTTTTTATAAAATACTACATCTCAAGACGAATCCGGACATGTAAAGAACTTGAAAAATGGATAAATAACGAAAAAGTTATGGTAAAAACAAGTTATACGATAAATAAACGGATTTATAAAATAATTTATAAAAATTATATAAAACAGCAAGTTTGGTATTTTTAACAAATAACACATATTTTTAGGATTTCAAAATGATAAGAATTGAAATTTTCAATTAATAACAAATGAGTTATGAATTTCGCGAGTTTACGACAATTAATACTTTTATAAAACAATTTTTATAAAAGTTACTATTCATGATAGAAACTTTTATTTTTTTAAACCTCATAAATTGATAGAACTTTAAAAAATAAGAACGTGCTCGAAAGAATCGCTAAAAACGGAGCTATAACGAAGAAAATACGACATTTACGAGTTTTATGACAACAAAAACTATATAAATAAACTTATGATCTGGTGTGAACAGTAAAAGTTACTGTTCACCAGTAGGTCCAAATTTTGATAAATTGACTTAATACGAAAACGTGAGCGCAAGAAACACCTCAAACGGACTCGAAACGCGAAAGTTACGCCAGTTTTACTACAACGGTAATTATAAACGTTTTAACTTATTAAACACAATTTTTCCAAAATAATTAGATGGTGATTAGCTATACAGAATTATGCATGGTAGTAATTACCCAATGTGATTAGTACTTATACGACCTTAATTTAAATAGGTTGCATCTGGCGATTTGCGTGGCGCATTATTCGTGATATACTTGATATTCACTCACTCAAGGTGAGTTCATAGCCTCACGTTTTACATGATTTTATTTTATAAGTTTTTGGGGTGAGAAACATGCATTGTTTTACAATTGGACACAAGTGGTTAAGTTTTACATTATGATTATGTGTTGCTTAAGTAGCGATAACCCTAGTTGAGCCCATTATCATAAACTGTCAGTTACTGGATTGTGAGCGTGAATGTTATGAATAGATCTATTGGGATTGACATCCCTGTTCGGGTGATTAGCTATTCTGTACTTATCACGTTTTAGTTAAATCCCGACACTTGTGAAAAATTACTATTTTTAGAAACTTTCCTTTTTAGGAAACTTTTTAGTTTCAAAACGTTAATAGCGTCCCCTATTTTCATGTTTCCATATTTTATTAAATTGCGTAAATAATTCTAAGCCGACCTACTTCTTATGTCTAAAGTCGTCTAAAATGTCCGTTCGTACCATTTTTAATTATCTCACTTTTCTTTAAGTTCGGATTCAAAGAACCTTTATAACATTTCATAGTTTCCCAACTAACTACCTAGCATTTCTATATGTTTCGCTAGCATTTAAAACGCCCAAAATCGTCCGAAAAGTGCTCGTAACCCTCTTTTAATTTTCCCAACAGCCCACTTTATTTAATGTTTTCCTCAAAAACCTATTTTTCCGATTCATGGTAAAAATGTCTCTCATTATTGACTTTTAGGCTTAGCGATTGCCAACGTTATAGTAAAATCTCATTTCGGACAACTTTCGTGTTTTATACTTTGGCCGATTCGGACCCGATGTAGAAGGGCTCCGAATCGCTCGTTTTTGTGCTGATCTGATCGTTGCATTTTTCCCATTTCTCTCCGAAATTGTTTCAAGTTCGTTTGGTCACAACTTGGCCGTTTTAAGTCCGATTTCTAAAGTGTGATATATGAAAAATTTATCTATTCGAAACGAGATCTTCGAAAAACTACTTTCCGCCTAATGAAAACCAAATTTTTTTTAAGTCGCCTAAAACCCTCAAAACAAAATCGGACAGCAATATAGTTTGCCGAAAAAAGTGACCAAAAAAACAACCAAATCGATATTAGTGCCCTAGTCTAGTTCAACCTTCATTTACAACCAATCCACCACAAAATAACCTTAACCAACATAATCATCTAATGTTGCAACTTCATCCACTGTCTCATCTCACCAAGATCATAGTTTTAACAAACATAAACTTTTTGTCATAAGACTTCCAACATATTTTTAAGATGAACAAAAATAAATTGTAGTTTCTTTTGTAAAAACATCAAAAACCATGGGATCTCGTATAATAACAATAGATCTAACACAAGAATATAGCATCATCAAAAATAATACAAGGTTGCGTCAAGACATATACTACAAGGAATGTAAGGCAAAAGATGAACACACAAGATCTTGCAAAACCCCACTTATAAACTTGAAACCCTAGTTTTTTTGATTCTTGAATACTCTTAAAAAAAATAACCAAACAACAACTTGGATCTACCTTAGATATAACTAGGAATGTGTTTAGAATACTTGGATCTTGCTAGAAATCAAAAGTTATGGGTGGGTTTGTGAGATGTGTGTGTGCCGTGAGCTATAGACACAAGGGGAGGAGGAAGAAAATTTTTGGTGGCTTGCAAATGAAAGTATAACCCTAAGTGTGAGAAAGTGCTAGTATATTTATAGTCCTAGAGAGAGTAGATCGAGTTAGGAGGGTTCATGTGCTGTGTAATTTGACCAACACACACATTAGTGTGTGTGTGGGTGGTTCGGCAAAAACAAAGGGTTCACAAGGAACCATGATGGTTTCAAATTTTGTTATCGTTGCTCCATTATGTATACATCTTTCTAGTTGGTAAAATTGGAAGACATAAGGTCCCCCCCCCCCCCCCCTCTGTAGGAATAGTGTAAGCATTGTGTAACAACATCGTGAAGTGTGAAGACTAGAGTAAGGGTGCATGAGGGTGAGTAAATCATGTGTCACTTTTCATGCACATGCATGATAGTTTTCCAAAATAGATTGCCTTGGAATTAAAAATTTTTGAGTTCAAGTATGATTGTTGATGTTGTTTAGGCGGCCATATATGGCTAAGGGAAAATAATGTGAACGAAATTTTTAGTAGTATGATGCTTAGAATTCGTTAACTCGGGTTTCACGAAAAAAGATTTGATGTTTCCGGGGTGTCCGTGTGGTCAAAGACAGCGAGAAAACGCAATTTTATAGGATATATAAATCCTTAAAAATTAATATCGGGAAGTGATTAAAATCACGAAACACTTAGGAAGTTAAAATAAACATAAAATGCCTAAATTAATTTATAACCGATGCGGAACGCGTCTGGTGACGTTTTTAAGTTTTTACAGCAGTTAGGCTCCCTTCGGTTTTTTTTAAACGAGTCGATTTTAAAACGTAATCGAATAAAATTTAAAGTTAGATTGACCGGTGTGGTCGGATATACTAACCGGGAAATTACGGGTGGTGTGATGTGTGTGTGTGTGTTCTTTCCATAAGCTTAAGAGAGCGGTCCAATAATTCAAAGTATTAAGCTTATGTTATAGTTTTAGTGGATTAAAGGTTAATTAAGCTCAATAACAAGCTTAGAGACTTATGATGAGCTGGAAATGCAGCTTAAGTGAGCTTATGAAACATTAGCTTAACATTAGAGCTTATTGAGAGCTTATTGAGAGTAAGAGAGTGAATTTGAGAGTAAAACACTTAAGAGAGATTAAGTAAGCTTTTTCATTAACTAAAATTGATTCATTAAGTTGACTTTAAGAGTACAATTGGAAATGGAAATGGAAATGAAAAATTATATAAGCTATTTTCTACTAAGCTAAAAACTACTAAGTTATCTAAATGCTAAAACTCGTCACATATGTGAGAATGAAGGGCTATTTATAGTCTTCTTCTGAATCTTCTAGGCTCTTTGGTTGTTACACGTTCCTCTCAACATTGGCCCTTGATCATTTATCAATCATTGGATCCATCTTGCACACCGTTGGATTAAATCTTTGGACACACGGATTGCCAACGTGGCATCCGTGTGTCAGGCTTGATTGTGCTTCTTTTGAGAGTAGGGTTAGTGTAAATTATCCATCCTTGTGTGTTTCTTTTGCTAATCCGTGATCCTCCTTTGTAGGTATTGGCCAATGAGAGATGTCTTTGGATGACATTTTACCCTTCCAGCTGGGGATACTATCACACCTGAATTGCCCTCCTTACCCTTTAATTGGTAAAATCCCTATGATTTTGACTGAAAAGGTTGAGGACGATGAACAGTTAAACCACTTTTCTTGCTTCTTTTTCTTTTATAAAGGATTGTTTGACCCGGGTAATTTTAATATAAAGGGTTTTGGGCCGGGCTTTGGATTGGTGACAGGTATGGTTTTTTTAATTTGTTATAAGGGATAACGTCCGTTATCTTTTTATTAATAAAAGATAACGGGGTTAGGATTTAGGGTTAATTTTGCAATTTGGTGATTTTTTAGGGACTGCTTTTGGGATTTTGGATTTTGTCTTGTTGTGACTTTGACCAAGGGTTGACTGAGGGTTGACTTGATAGCATTCTCCCGGCTCTTTGTGTGCTCTTCCGTTCCCGTGTCCGTGTTTGTCCGGTTTTTTACCGTTTTCTTGTGATTTTTGCTTTATCCGCACCTACACAATCACAAAGACAAAACAAGCAATATTCAAGCATTTAAAGCACAATTTCGGTCTTTTTAGGGTCTATTTTGATATAAAATGGATATGTGTTTTCACACATATCAATTATGTAGTTTAATTATATTTAGTCATTAGTCTTTATTTTGTTTAGAATAAAAATAGTTTGTAATAAGGTATATTATGCTAAAAGTAAGAAATAGCATAATTGCCAAAGAATAGGGACTAGAAATGAAAAATAAAGGAAGGGAAGCCTCCTTACTTCTCCTATAAATACCCCTTCTAATCATCATTAGAAGGTGATGCCTTGTAATAAACTTTTCCTTTTTCCCTCCATTTTAATAACATTTGAAATTTGAATACTTGCTCTCCTCTACTATTCTCTCTAAGCTTTCATGAACAATATGTATGATTCAAGATAAACAAGACCTATCATGATTAATGTAAACATAGTAATATATTAATTTATATTTATATCACTGAACATAATTTAAACGGTTGTGTATTTCTAACATCGTTAGACGGTATACCTAAGTAATAGACGTTTATTAACAAGTAAGAGACTTGTTAGTACAAAACCGAAACATATGAGATGTTTGGTTGGGGCCGGTCAAATAAAGGAAAGAAGAGAGGGGAGGAGTTTGTAGAATTAGCCAAACTTAAGGAGGTGTCATAGTTTAACTTAGACTCCAAGTTACTAGGATTTATAATGAAGCACTTAGGTTCATTATTGACTAATCCTTGAAAACACTAACCCTAAACAAATCAACACCCCTCCTTCTCCCAAGAGTTTTGATCGGCTAAAAATTCCACACGGGATTCGATCGACATAATTCAAGAACATCAAGATCATTGTGATTCATTGTGTGTTTATTCGTGATACGTGAACTAACATTTGACGTTCTTCTATAACGTGTTGTGTATGCAACCTTAGAGGTGATTTACATTAATCACTAAGGGTTTCGTTCAAGAACAAATATCAAGATCAAGAAATCACTTGTCTTAGTAATTCAAGTGATAAGAGGTTAGTAAATGTATATGTGCTTATTTGTTTTAATTTATATATGTCAAACAAGATCCTTAAGGGACACCTTCCGCTGCGTACTCATAGTATAAGGGTTATACATGATTGTTAAATCCAAATAGTAGCATCATGAGCCATCGTTTGATGTTATGAGTTGCACCACATAAAACGTACAATTTAACCTAAAAAGGTGTTTTTGTGTTTTCTTGAAATCTATTTTTACATGCCCTTAGGTCATTTTTAACAAGTTAAATAAAACTCTAAGAGTGTTTAAAAGTAAATTTTAGAAAACCCTAGGTCGGTAGTTTACGTATTTAAAAATGTGGGATTTTTACTTGTTACAAATATTTTGTTTTTGGCTTATTAAGTGTGTTAATTGTAGTCAACATTAATTTTTTGATAGTTACATGCATACTTGTCATGGTTGATAAGCCAATATCTTGATTTTATCTATATACTAGCTAAAAGACCCGCGAAATTTACGGGTATTTTAAAGAATTGTTTAAGAGAAAATTGTGATTAGCGATGTGTATTGAGTTAAAGGTTAGAAAGAAAAAAATCCAGATAAGCAAACCTAAAGTATAAGATTCCTAATAATGAAACATACATTATATCAAACACAATAGTCAAATAATGGAAAATTAATGAAATCATCTTAAATGCTAATTTTCTACAAACGATGGATACGAAGACATGTAGCTGTGATCACAAATTATGGAACACTTTTTTGTAGACCACGTTGAATCTATAATCTAACTCATCACATATCAATTAGTTACCAAGAACTCATGATGAACTATTACGGCTCGCGCAATAGTGAATGTCTTTAAATTTTTGCAAAGAACTGCCTTGACCACGCATGAGATATTCTATACTGAAAAACATAATGTTTTTCTTTTCCTTAAATACTTGAACATTTTTCTGGTCAAGAATAGGGAGAAGGCATCCCATTTGTTAGCTTTATAAATGTTGACTAGACATTTAGTTTTCAATACACTGTTTGTGATTATTTATCACCATTATCAGGTTAATACCAATCTAATAAGTAGACCTAAAAAGGAATCCCAAACATCCTCTTACACTAATTCGCTTTCATGTAAAGAATCAAAAATACTTATATGCTCAAAAAATATATGTAACTAACACTGTATGTGCAGGTACCAACCTCAATCCCAAACACCCTAATTGCATTTATAATATGCAGGTACCAAGTTACTTATTTTCAAGTGCTTTTTTATAGGTGTTTGGATTGCTTACTCATATTATTTGCTTTGAGATAGTCCAAGTACGAACATGTGCATTTTTAAGTACTTAAAATTGTTTAAACAATATGGTAAACACTTCTTAATATAGTGCTTGGAATTGTTGTTCGCTTTAACAGCTTTATAACAATCTAATAAGCACATACTAATCTTACTTCCCCTGAAATACTATTTTAACCAAACACTAAAAAAATATGCAATAAGCAATGTACTTACAAAGCAATACTAAACACACCCTTAGATTTGATTATACAGCTTCATCAAAACACTAAAAGAACGCATATCTTCTTTTAACAGCATGAAAACATTGCATTAAGTAGAGACCTAAATAAGCAAATCCTAAACACCACTAAACAAAATCTATAGTAATATTAATAATCTAACAAAATTATATAGCATCCATTCAATGCCGAAGACATATGTCTTGCTTACCCATCTTTGACCCATGACCCTTTTTTGACCCGTTTACAGAGATATCCCAAAAGATCGTAGAAAACATGTGTCTTCATTTCCCTCACCGAATAAAAAATAGTGTTGGAAGTTGCTTTCACAAAAAAAAGAAGAATCACTTACGTTTTAAGTTTACCAATCAAGCAGTTAATCAAACATTGGACGTACATTAAGTAATCATTGGTACTGATAATAAAATTTTTGCCAATTTCACATGAAAGAAAATTTCAAATCAAAGAACCAATAGGCACTTCAACACGAAATGTGAAAGTTCTTATATCTACCTCTCGCATATACCACGATCCCACTAATGATGCCAGGATAACGAATGAATCTGCTAGAGATACATTTTAACTCTATCGAGGTTAAAATCAAAGATGTATGTTATACGAATGCAAAAAATAAAAAATATTTGAAACCCAACAACTCTATAATAGAGAAAATAAGAAGCATGAAATTGTAAAGGTATAAAGATTAATTTTAACTTATCGAGTTGAATCAGAGATGGCCTTGTTCCTCACCTTAACCTCTCCATATTTCGGGTCTCCTATTTCAACGTCCTCCCATTTAAGGACACGTGACATAGTATAAATATTATAAGGGTCATTTTTTATTTCATGATTAACAAACATTATATGCAATCATTATATAACCATTCCCGTCCTTATCAAGAAGGAAAATGCAGACACCATATTTTCCTCTCGCTTTAGCTTGTTTAAGTGTTTAGTTGCAGCAAGATATTCACTTGTGGAAAGGGAAATGTTCCATACTATAAACCTTAATCAGGCTTTTTTTTAACCCCCAAACTCAAACCACTACACACAACAACACTTATCCATACTATAAACATCAGTCATGTAGGTACTCATCCATATATATTTTTAACTATATACAAATACAAATCCACATGTGCTTTTCAAACCTTTACAAAAACTCAAAAATTAAACTTTCATTGTCTCAATATATATATCGGATAGTATTAGTTTCAATGCCTCGATATATATAATTAAACAGTTAAACTTTCTAGCTTGAACTCAACCTTTCCTTAGGGATTGGCTCACTCGCTCAAATATCATCTTATTATCATTTTGGAACCTCGACATTTTTTGTAGAGTTTACTGTTAATGGCCTAATGCACAAGATAGTATTTTTTTAAGAAAAATTGCATTCATGTATGTATATTCAATTAAATACCAATGTATTAAAACAAAACCGTAGACAACCTATACCATATATAGAAAAGCTTTTAATAAAACACATATAATTGAAAACACTCATACAAAAAAGCAATCTCTTGAATGGTAGAAAAAAAGTAAAGTAGAAAAGTGATTTATAAGGATATAGTTTGATCTCCTCAAAATAATTATATAACCCTTGCTTGATGTAAACATTTAATTGTTTGATGCCCGTTTACATTGAACGCAAATTTTTGGCGTACGCGATTTAACCTAACGTTTACAATTTCAAGCAAACACTTACAATACAAAAGGTACATTGTGGATTTGTTGATATCGTCAATGACTTACAAACACAGGGTGTTATAATGAGGGTATTATATATGTAGTGTTGAGTACGTTAATTTGAAATTTTTTGAATTTATTGAAAAATTCTAGAAAATTCATACTCAAACACTATTTATATTGTCTACTATTATAAGTCTATACTACATATTCACATTATTCATAAGATAAGATTTTGAGATAGGACATAACGATCATGTGTTGCGCGTCATCAGTTTGTAGTCCTTCTTGAGTTCCTGAGCACCAACCAATATTTCAAGATTCCGAATGATCCTTCTTTCACGCATCTGTTTATCAATTAGCTCGACCATAAGTTTCGACCTTTTTCTGTCAATAACCGTCCACTTTCTTCTTCGCATCTCCTTATTGTATTCCAAACAAAAATTACGTACTCTATGATGAAGCTCATCCCAAACTTTCTTGAGCTTCCCATCCGAGAACATGTACAACTCATCAGCCCGCATCACTCTTTTCACTTTTGTCAGATCTTCATAGATTACCCCTGGTGGGTTATGAGATGGAGTGTAAAGTTCTTTGAATTCCATTTCTGGAAAGGTCTATTAAGGTGGAGTGATGTTGAGTTTCTTATGGTAACTCTCTACACCAAGCTATAAATCCTCGATACGTTTCTTGATGACGAGACTTCTTGTGAACATACGAAGAGCCACAATAAAGTCAACAATATTGATGTCGGTGAGGTGGAATAGCTTGTGTTGAACAGCAAGAAGCAGCATGTCTTCAATTTCATTCAGGTGTAGATCAACGAAGTCACATTCTTTAAACTTGTAGAACTGACGGTGAGCTCTTTTCACCACAATCTCTTCCAGATGACCATATCCGTGCAGTTTCTTGACACTAACAGTCTTCACCCCCAAAATTTTCTTGTAGTGTATGCATTATGCATGGAGAACTTGTTCAGATGAGATATGTGCCATAGCTTACGCCCTTCACCCCAATGTTTAATCCTTTTCAATGCATCTTTGTCATACCCCACTTTGGTAGGACTCCAAAGCGTAGGAACTATGTCTGTAATCCCTTCAATCTCATTGATGTGTTTCAAAAGCTTTAAATTTATAATGACTGAAAATACCAATTTTATTATAAGGAAACACACTGGTAAAAGTATAACCCACGTATATAGTATAATCTTTTTTAGGTAAGACCATGTCGTCCACAGGGATTAGAGTAGTGTTTAAATAATCAGGAAGAAAACAAACTTTAACAATTTTGAAAATAACTTTTGTTTTACCAGTGATAATAAAGATAACTACTCGGATAGTTGAGAATAATTTATAAGTAGTGATAATGATTAAGACCTCTAAAATGGAACTTTAACTTATAAAGAGGATTTCTCGTCAGAAAATGTTTTCACAAATTAACTTAATTAACTTAAGACTTATATCTAGTTGGCTAGACCAGATGTGTCACTCAAATGATCCAGTTAACGTATTATATCAAAGCTTATTTTGTTTATCAATTTATGAAAGTGGATTTATCGACACAGACGATAAAGACCATAGACAAATCTTTAAAACCATATAGATCATAACAGGTCTTTCAACCTATACCGATATGATTATATAATCTAAGTTGATAAGCAAAACTAACAAGATAAGATATAATAGGGGTGCAACATAAGCTTGAGATTAATGAGATCATAATTATACCAAACACTTATTTATTATCATAACTTCACCGAGTAGTCAAGAGAGAATTGGCCTCTCATGGCTATGTAGTTCATAACATAACTTGATTCAACAAGAAACTTTATTATTTCAATAAACTAAGATGATGTTCTTCTTCATTCTTTGTTGTTTGATCTTGAATCTTCAAAAGGTGTGGTGTTTATGCTTGGGAGAAGGTTGGAAAAGGTTTAGAATATCATAAGGGTGAAAGAGAGTGTGTGTGATATGAGGGAAATGAGTATGAAGGGATTAATTTATGGTGAAAATTCGTCTCCTATTTATAGGTTGATTTTGGGGTGAAAGTGTGGCATACAATTTTATAAGTGCGGTGCACTTGAGGTGTTAATGCTCTAGTATTTATGACTTCATTTAATTCTCGTAGACAGATGGGAAGTGCGGCGCATAAAGTAATTTGTGCGGTGTACTTAGGGAGTTAATGCACTGTTTTGACTTAGACTTTAATTCTTTGACTTTGAGGAGAAGTGTGGCGCACATTGGGTAAGAGCGGCACACAATTGCACTTTTCAGCTTGAGACTTTATCTTTTTCTTGCATCTTGATTAACATAGTGTATAAGTACTTGATCTTTGTTTAATTTGAGCTCGGGATGTCTTCAAGTGAACCTGCAAGTATTTCATGTTATTAAGTATCAAAAGTTCATGAGAAATGATAAAATATGCATAAATAACGCCACCGAAAATATATATATTTAGGCGTTATCAAATACCTCCACACTTAGCTATTGCTTGCCCTCAAGCAATCAAAGCGAGAAAATAAGATCATTTATCGTGACGTGGAGAAAATTTGGATTTTTAGCAAGAGTTTTCATATTGATCAATTTTTCATGCATAGATATATAACATAGCACCTCACAGGGGAATGTGTTTGATTTTTATTTCACTTGAGCCACTCAGATAGAGTTTATATATTTATGTGAAGACACTCAATTTACACAGACATAATCTAAACAGCTACCATAGGCTTGTACTTAACACATAAACATAACCGAAGGGCGGAACTTGACACTGATAAGGGATAATAGCATATACAAATCTTCATGTACCAGAACTTAAGCCTTTATTTCTTTGAACTACTATATATATATATATATATTAGAGTATCATAATGATAACTAAGGCTTGACACAAAACTTCTTCTCTTAACTTTCACTTCTTCACTTAGGTATTTTAGCAACTTAGCACTAAAGGGAGTGCTTGCAAGAACAGGAACTTGTTGATTTAATAACATATGATTAATCAGGCTTCGGTCTAGTAAATGATGATCAAGCACAAGTTCTAGAGCTTCTAAATTACCGGCTCACTCAAATATAATTATCAAACAACACCACTGTTCCAGAAAGGCGACAAATTACAAATACACAGCCGTAACGACGGATGAGACACTTGCAACTGCATTCAAACCTTAACTCGAACAGGCTAAAGGCATCAATTATCTTAGGTACCAAAGGTGGGTACCCAAATATATTTAAGGCTTATAATTCTCACAATTTAGTGGACTAAGTTATGCTAGTTATAATGTCAATCCGAGTGGATTTGTCTTACTAAGAGTATTTTTTTTATATTGAAAGCATATATATTAACATTTTCGTATAATATCAGTTAGAAATTTTTTTTAGCGGGGCAAACACGGAGGGATATGATTAATTTTTCCTATTTGGCTCCCCTCCACACTTAAGTTGAACATTGCCTACAATTTGATAACTGATAAATGAAAACTGATAAACACTAGAAAATATGAATTTATAGAGAAAACGGTAACTTCCCGTGGCGGCATAGAGATATATAGTTGCGAGAGAGATATCCTTGAGCATACTTCATAATTTTCCAATCTTTAAGCTATATTACCCGCATAAAAGTAAACACACAAAAACACACAAAAGAATATATTTTGGGGGGGTTTTTTTTATAGAAAAATAAATAAAGGATACGAATTGAGTTGTATGGAGGAGGGACTCCTCCATACTTAAGTAAAGCACGGGTTGCCTCTCGAGAAGCGCTTAATTTTTTAAGAGAGTTGTTAGCTAGACTCCTGCTTCTGGAGTTCATTCTTTAGGAAAGAAAGGAGTGACTGGTTCTCTTTGGTTATTATAATCTTCTTCTTCATGATATAGTTTGAGTCGATGGCCATTAACAATAAATATTTTTCTATCTTTTCCATATAATTCAACATATCTAGATGGATATTGATGTTTTACTATGTATGGTCCTATCCAGCGAGATTGGAGTTTCGGTTGTTTGAATTTATACTTTGAGTGAAAAAGTAGAACCTTGTTTCCATGTTTGAATTCTTTTCTCATTCTTAGCTTTCTATCGTGCCAGACCTTGGTTCTTGCCTTGTACAATCAAGAGTTTTCATAGGATTGATGTCTGAGTTCATCAAATTCGTGTAACTGAAACATTCGTTTTTCTCCAGCAGCAATGAGATCTGGGTTACAGTTGTTAAGTGCCCAGTATGCACGGTGTTCAATTTCAAATGGCATGTGACAGTTCTTTCCATATATGATTTTGTACGATGTTGTACCGGTTGGTGTTTTGTAATCAGTGCGAAAAGCCCACAGAGCGTCATCAAGTTTTCTTGACCAAATAGCAGGATTGTCTTTAACAGTCTTTTCAACAATTCTTTTGAGGGCCCTGTTTGTGTTTTCTACTTGACTACTTATTTGAGGGTGGTATGATGTAGAGAAATGGTGACTAACTCCATATCTTTTCATAGTCTTTTCCATAATCTTGTTACAGAAGTGAGTACCTCGATCGCTTATTAGAGCTTTGGGCATTCCGAATTGGCAGAATAGTTTCTTTAGAAAAGTAATAACAACTCGGGCATCATTGGTTGGTAAAACTTGAGCTTCGGCCCATTTAGATACATAATCAACAGCACACACTTGAATGTTGGTTAAGGGCATTTCATCACGTTTTGATATATTTCTCGTCTTTTGGCATGCTTTACAAAGTCAAACTAGAGAATGAGCTTCTTTTATTATTATTGGCCAGTAAA
>BQNB010043377.1:27509-45545 GCA_026074375.1 Tanacetum coccineum
AATCACATGTGATTTGGTTATGTATTGTTTTCGTAATAACTAGTGTTTGCTTAGTGATGAATTACATGTGATTTGTTAGTGTCATTTTGGATATAAGCAGTACTCAATAATAAAGTATATGTGTTATTTTTTGTTTATTGATGAGTTTTTTATTTATTTTTTGTTTGATGTTAAGGCTAAGGTTATTGATAGTGGTTCTCCTACCAAATCGAAGGTTCTTCTAGGAGTAAGTGGTTTACGAGGGATATGATTCTCTCAACTAAACCTGACGATAAAGTGTTCAATCCGAAGCCGGTGTTTAAATTTAATCATACCATTCGTCATGTTGTGAAGTTGCTAGTAATGTTAAGGATAAGGTGCCGGTTGTTGCGGATAAGCCATCTGATGTAGTCAAGGAGTTGTTAAGGATAAGTCAGCGGTTGAGGTGGTTAAGCAACCGACTGAAGTGGTCAAGTATAAGGCGCTGGATGTTGCGGTTAAGGACAAGGTGCATGCTGATGTGGTCAAGGATAAGGTGCCGGTTGTTAAGGATAAGTCGGCTATTGATGTGGTTTCAGACAAGGTGCAAGTTGATGTGGTTTCAGACAAGGTGCATGTTGATGTGGTTAAGGATAATGTGTCGGTTGTTGTGAAGGATAAGGTGCCGGCTGTTATGAAGAATAAGTCGGTTGATGTTAAGGATAAGTCGGCTGATAATGTGGTTAAAGAAAAGACGCCGGCTGTTGTTGACGTGACGCTGAGTTGATGGTAAAAATGTTGATAAGCATCGCACTCGGTCTTAAAATCCTTTTTTGAGCAAACTCAAACTTAGAATAAAGGAGTTTAGTTTAGCCCGTGCACCCTCGAGCTCGACTCGATTAAACTGATGTTCGCAATTAAATCTACCTATTATATAAGTGAGGAGCTCTTTCATTTTAAGAAGGCCACATAAGCTCCTAAAAAGAGGACACGTGTTGTAAAAAGAATAAGAAAAAACCACGTTTGAGCCAACAGTTGCACACTGTTGGGGTCTTCGCTCTTCACTCATTTTATATTTCTTTACATCCTCAAATGGGTTTATTCTTCACACTCAAAGAAATCATTTCTTTCAAATTTTCTCTCATCCATGCCTTCAAGGTGCTGTTGCTCCTTTTCCTTCAATTCTTCCATTTTTCATATACTTAATAACTTGCAGGTGCCTTAACGAATAATGATGATGTTTTTGTTTTCATTTTCATTTAAGTACTGTTGTTGCAGTTGTGTTTATGCTGACGTCCATGTGGCAAGGACGACCTGGTGACTGGACTTCTCCACTTATATTGTAATTGATGATGAAATGAAAAATATATAATAATTAGTGTCTTAAAAACTTATAGAGAAACTGTATGTTCTAAGGCATCAGAGGATGCTAGAGAAATAGCTATAGAAATGAATATAGATCAAGTCTTTGTTCGGAGGCCTGAAATTATAAGAAAGATGCATTTTGATGAGAATTAAAATGATGCGTCGTCTAGCGTTCCACAATCTCTTGAGGAAATAAAACTATTTCTTATGTGTTGTTGATCAATCAATTTTTTCACTCAATAGTAAGGTCTGAGCAATATCAAGAGTACGATTTTTTTTGGCTTTTTGTCTACTACTGAAAAATTGTGGTCATTAGAAAATAATGATTTAAAATCTTGTTGCCTACGTCTTGAGGCTGCACTAAAACACGATAGGTATATGATATCGATGAAATTGACTTATATGCGGAGTTAAAATTTCTAGTTCACTCGATGCCTAAAGAAAAAATAGGACATGTTGATACAATCTATTAAACATTTGGATTGCTTTCCTAACACAAGTATTGTATATAAAATATTATTAACTATTCATGTCACCGTTGCTTCAGCTGAAAAAAGCTTTTCTAAATTGAAGTTGATAGAAACTTACTTGCGTTCTACAATGTCGTAAGAAAGGCTCAATATACTAGCAATGATATCAATTGAGCAAGACATGTTGAAGAGAATTGACTACAAAGATTTATTGTAGGATTTGCATCGAAAATTGCTAGGAGAATGACTCTGTTTACATAATAAGTTCGAATTGTATTTGTTATTCCGTTTACAAAACTGTTAGAACTTTTCTTGGGGGGCCTCATTTTTGTAATTTCGCACAGGGCCTCCAAAAACCTAGAGACGGCACTATAGACGATGGTGGCTCTCATCTCCCCAACAACACCAATGGTCCCATCTCTGTGTATGTACCTATTTTTTACAGATTGTGTTTGTGTGTTTTTGGTCTACGAAACGAGTAAACAGAAGCATCATTGTGTGTATATTTTACTTGATCTTGATTTTGCTAAATGATACTTTAATGTTTTATTATGTCTTTCATACTTTTTAGGTGGCAGTAAAGAGACGTTGATGATGATGATAATGTTTTGTATTAGTGATGTTCATGAAGCATGTTTTGAACACAAAAACTATCAAATGTACGTGCCATATAAGTTCTATGTATGTTCGTTGTTTTATTTTTTAAGATGTCAGAGATTTTGTGCTATTGTGTTATATATGTTAGTTTATTTATGAGTTACTGTCTTTTACTTTAATGTGTTTACTTTGGACTTTGATTTGTTCAAGTTTTTTAAAGCAGTTTAAGGTGATGAAATTGAAGATAAAAGATGGATAGATATGAAGATATAAGATGTCAAAAAATTGTTGTTTCTAACCAATTCTCGAGATCAGTGTTTTTTTTTACTCTATGGTTTAGATATGTCTAATTTCTTTATTAAAAGTTTGATTTGTTTATGTGGTGTTTATTTGTTTGGAGCAAAACTTGAAGATATGATGTTGGAGACATGAATATTTGATGATGAAAAGATGGAGATTTAAAGTTTGGTGATGCAAATCTAAATGTAAATGGACAATTAAAGTGGTGTTTGATAAAGATTTAATTGATTTAATATGAAAAAAATTGAATTAATTAAGGCATGTGAAAACTATTTGTTTGTGACTTAATAGAGAAATATGACTGAAAATATTAAGTGGTAAAAGTGAGGCTGTCTGCATTAAGTCATCTTTTAATTAAACATGATTTAATAAAAAAATTAACAAACAAGCCCTAAGTGGTGTTTCTTTTTTCCACTAATCTCTCTTATTAAGTGAGTGGTGGGCCCAAACACCTTAGTTCATCTTAGAGTGCTAGGAACGGTCGTGCCGATCTTAAAAATCTTCAAAAAGTGATGTCACGTCAGTAAAATGCTTAACGGCACCACATTTGCTGGGGCATCCGTTGGCACGAGAAAATGTGGTGCCGTTGGTACACATATACCACACTAAATCACAAAAAGACAAAAAAAAATCAATGACACGAGAGAACGGCACGAGCACTGGAGTGGTGCGCCGTTCGGTTTTCTCATGTCGTTCTCAACCGCGTTGGCTGTTAAGTACGGCACAAGCACAAAAGTGGTGCGCCGTTGGTTCGGCTCGCGCCGTTCTTTGGCGCCAATGAATGGCACGACGACTCCTTTCACTCTTATTTCATAACGATAGTTTAAGATTTAAATACAAATGTAAGTAAATATTTACCTCATTATTTCCGCAAATTAGCTACTGAGTATCTATCAAAAAAACATTTCCCTCCACAGTTTTTTGGTACATAATTTTTTAGTTCTTGAGACTAATAAAGATGCAAAATAATTTAAGGCAAAAATAAAAACTAAAAAAAATAATGCGGTTCGAAACCTATAAAATATGTACGGTTATGTTGGTCAATGTCTGTGAGTATATATTTACCATTTTGATATTGTGATTTTTCAGTTGATATATCCGGTGCTCTCTACAACGTGTACAATCGGTTAATATGATAATTGGGTCAAGTAATTTAAAGGCTATGTATTTTAAGTATTTTAAAATTTTAATGCTATCTTGCTTATGCTTTTTGGATTAGAAAAAAGAAAAGCAAAAGTAAAAGCAACATAATTCTTTGACATGGGTGAAGCCGTGAAGGTTGGTAAGGATTGTGTGAAAGTGGAGTTGATAGGGGAACTGGAAGGTGAGAAAAACTATTTGAGGGAAAGTTGTGGGGTATGGTTGTAAACTTGTAATAAAAATATGTGATTGAAATTAAGACAAGAGCCATCTTTTACTGTTATAGAAATAGTTTCTACAAATAGTTTCAAATATTACTCCGTAGGATTTTTAAAAGGATTATGTGCATGTATAAAATCGAAATGGGGATGATTTTTAGCCTTTTCTTTTCAATTTTTTCTTATGAAAATATTGTATATTTAGATATTTAATATCTGTTGTATGTTTAATATTTCATATTCTATATCTATAGATCTTAAAGCAAGGGATAGTGAAGACAAAGGGACTCCCACTTCATATGTTAAAAGGTTGAAAAGTTAAAAAAAAAAGTTGAAATGATAGGTGTGATGTGAATGGTTGAAGAAAAATGATGCCACTTCTATAAAGTACTTGCTTTTTCTCCATAAAAGAAGGTAACAGTGAGTAACATGTAAAAGTGACTGTTTCATAACGTAGTTGTTATGGTGGGAAGTGTGGCACATTTAGATAAATGAGAAGAGATTTGACCAAAAGAAAAAAAATGAACAGAAAAGAGTGTTCATATGGTGGGAAGTGATAAAGTCAGGGACCTATCTTTGTCATTTAAATTCCTTTTTCGTTTGTTTTAACATGTCTAGATAAATTAAATGGATGTAAGAAAAATGATTGGTGTGTCTACCGATTATGCCTACAAATGTAGTTAATTATTTGATTAGTTTATTTTAAAAAATGATTGTTGAGTTTGGTTCTGTTTTATGTATTTTCTTTTTGTTCGTAACTTTTATTTATTCAATATCTTTTTATAAGTTATTTACCAGCATAAATGTATACCTTGTAGATCGTATGGTTTGGTTGTATGTTTGTGAGATTTTATTATTTGTTTTGTGATGGGAATTAAATGTCTACACACTTACTCCTGCCAAGCCAATACTTAATACTACTCAAGATATAACTAACAGTATTAACCAGTTAGTACTGCCAGAATACAGTTAGTACTGCTAGTACTAAACTTAATATTGCTGGAGGATTTTGTACTGTTGTATGAAGATTACAACTGTTGAAGAGATAAAAGTGTGTTTTGTGATATGTATGGATTGATTCAATGTATATCCTATATAATTAGAAGATATGTTGATATCTCATAGAAGTTTAGAAAATTTGTAGTTATCTTGTAAAAGACTCTTTGGTGTATAAAAGGAGATCTTAGGTTATGGTTGTAAATAGATCACGAGACACATTCATAGCTTCAAGGTTGTAAACCCTAGTACTAGACAGAGTACTCGTATTATTCATCATAATAATATTGAAGCTTTTTGGTTATATTCATTGTTCATTCATTCTACTGCATTACAGTTTACTATTAGATATTCTTCTAAGTATTAAAGAGTCGATTTCGCTATACTCTTTAGTTCAACAATGTTATCTTGCCATAGTTGTCTTGAATCTATCAATACCAAACTACCTTTTTACAAGGTTGCAAGATCTAGGTAGGGAATCAACAAGATGGTATCAGAGCCTTGTATTCTTAAAAACTTTGATCTAGAAGTTATGGAATTTGAATATGACACGAATAATTATACTGCCTAAGATACCCCCCCAACACACAAATAAAATTCACTCAAACTAGGTGAATTATGAGATGTGGTAGATAAGAATCAAGAATTAGAATACTTCCAGGTACAAGACTATGCTCTATGGAGAGGTACTAGAGAATGTAAAATCATGGTATTTGTCCACAAAAATGCCTAAGGAGAATGGTACTTCTGTTACTAAGATGTCATGAAAGTACCTGTAACACGATGAAGAAAAAGGACAACAAGAAGAATGATGTGAAGACTAGAAGCTTTGCCTACTAGTGGCTCCTTCCCAATGAAATCAAATTACTTTTAGTCAATACAGTGAATGTTTAAAACATGTTTGCTGCCATCGAAACCGATTTCAGAGGTAATGAAGCCTACTACACTCAAGACACAGAGACACTGTTAAAGCAACAATATGAAAATTGTAGAATACATTCAAGCACATTAGTCTCTGATCTATCATAACAGACTCCAGGGAGATTGTTAGTAGGTCTTGCCAATTTTATGGTAGTGTGTCATCATCCAGAAGATTAAAATTCAAATTTTTGAAGAAGCTTGCCTCTTGTGAGTGGAATACTCATGTTGTAGTCTGGATGAATAAGGCTGATATTTGAAACAATGAGAATTGATGATTTGTACAGGCAACTTCAAAATTGTTAAACAAGATGTAAAGAAATCTGTTGGTGCAAGTAGAGGTGCTCAAAACTTAGCCTTTATGACTGCTCCAAGCACTAGCAGTACTAATGATGTTAATACTTGTAACACCCCTATTTTGACAAATATAGTTGCGGAAGCTACATCTGGTTAGTCGATTTAATATGGTATTATTCATAGTAAACATTCTATAAATCATAGAAAACGAAAATATAAATAGACGTTTTTTTAGAAAATTTAGTTATCATCATTTATTTCATCAGAGTTTTACAAAAAGAGAGATCCAAAAATCTAGATACATAAAGTTTGAATGATAACAATTTAGCCATTTCTCATGTCCGTGCACTCCGTTTATAAGTTGCTCAATTTTCTGAGTTAGACATAGCTTAAAAGGCTACACAATTGGTTGAGTTGATAATTCATATGTTTATGTTAAATAGTTTGTATTACAGTCATAGTGGGTATTCGTTGTTTTCAAAACCATGTTTGTAAAAATTGATGATAACAATTATTATGGAAAAACAGTATTATTGCCCTAAGCTCATGATATCAATACGTTAAGATGGAAATCACCGTAGTGACATTGGTTAAGGAACAAATGTCCTCGTGGAAAGGTAACTTGCCAAAGTTACCCATTATAATCAAATATAATGCTATTGGTACCAGAAAGTAGAGGTACACCAACGGGAGTCGTCACACCCTGATAGTTCTATCCACTATTATTCGCTATTCACTCGCAAAATATTTTCAAGTGACTAATGGTTCTTGATTAAGAAATATTAGCAGTGGAAGGTACTTAGGCAATAATATATCTGGATAGCATAAAGTTGGACAAAATACTTGCATTCATGGTTTAAGCATGTATCTCCCTCGCGGGTTTATAAAGTATTCAAAAAATTTAAAAATGCGAGGCTTGAACTCACCTTATTAGGGAAATTATTATTGATGACAAAATAGTATTTAAAATAAAAAGTTACGGCCTCGTCACGTAACCTGAGGGTATTATGTCAAGTCTTATGTGTGATTGTTTATGTTTTCAAAACTTTATATAAGTTTAACTACATCTTACTTTGATTTTATTAATTATGGAAATATTGTATCACGTGTTCGGGACTATCATAATTCAGAGGTCATGACAGGTAATCGTTGAGGAGACAGGACACTTTAAATTCTAATTCACATCATGAAAATTCCCTGCAAGTCAATGTGATTCGATATAAGATTTTATGTTTATTCAAAAAGCTAGTCGATGATAAATTACGTTAAATATATAAACTGTAATTGTTTTAATAATGCGTCGATCGAATGACTAATATTGATTAAAATTTGTCGGGTTTTTAATAAAATCAATGGAGTCTTATAATATTAATATATATTTTTATATACTAATAGACAAAATATTTACATTTAATAACCTTTAGGATATGCAAAAAATGGCAACTATATACCTTTGGTTTATAAACTTTTACAAAGTTTAGTCTTTTATATAATTAGTATATATATAATTTATATATAATAACTTTATAAGTATATTATATATCTATATTTATATAACCTTTAACTTTGAAACTTTGGCAAGAAGTCTTATAAGTTAATAACTTTAGGATATGATATTTTCAGCCTCTAGTTATAATTTTCAAAATATTTAGACAATATATTACCCACTTTGCATGGATTTATTTGCTCAAAACAGTCACAAAAACATAATAATGATATTTTTGAAATCCAAGAGAGTTTTGCAGGTTATGGCTTATTAGAATAAGCTAAAATAAGTAGAGTTTACGAATTTATAGCTTATGGAAAGGGTTTGTGATTGAAAAAAAAAAATAAAAATGGGTACGTTTTAAGGGTTTTTAAAAACAATTCGAATGGGTTTGATGTACAAGGATCTGACAAAGTTAGTTCCCTTCTTGATCTAATTGAGGTTATAACAACCTTAAATAGTTGCAAAGCTTATTTAGACGAGTATTAAAAATCTTACAACTTGAAATGGGTCGAAATGGAGGTTTTTGGTTCGTGTAGCTTGGAGACGAGTTCTATGGCTTCTTCCTTGGAATCCTTGGTTTATCTAAGTTGGAGACGAGTTCGTGTAGCCATAGAATCCTTGCTCGAGCTTAATTTAAGTTGATGGTACGTGTTTATCATCAGTTTCCAGAGATCAGGGGTGGTTTGGTTGTTGACCTGGTTAACTATTACTCTTAAAGGAGTTACGTTGTTGTACTCAAGTGTCACACGTAAGACGTGGTCGGAATTACATCGCAAGAGGTGTGAAAGTATCATTACTTTGGGAGGAGTATTGAGTACTTTAGAGATTTGCTTGGAGCACAAGTTCTCTACAACGTTATTCCAACATTAGTGCAAGCATTAAGTCACAAAAAAACGGGGAATAAACTTCAGTTTCAAAGGTTTGGATATATCGGGTTTACTTCTCCTGGGTTACTTCAAATAAGCATTCGAAACGGTGGGTAAAATGATGAGCCAGAAGAGAGGTTATGTTAGAGATATTGATATCAGCAAAATTGATTCTCACGAGTTAGATTTGAGCTAATTTATTCCTCACACAAGTTCTCAAATAAAGTGACGTCAGTGTGTTGCTGCACTTCCGACCATGTCGGAAATCTAGGCAAGGGGTGGGAGTAAGAGGGGAGGAGAAGATTCACACCTTGAGCCTAGACTTTCTTGATTCTGAAAGCTAGACATGGAGCATCTTTCTTGAATTTTTTAAAGTTAGGTTATGCCGGGGAAAGACAAATGGTCCCTAAACCGAAGAGAACTATCACAGCCGACTGTTAAACTATGGCTCTTAGGGGCATTTCTTCAGACAAATATGGGGGAAGTGATACCCTTGAGAATTTTGTATGCATTATGGGACTTTACCAGGGGGAAGCGGTCTTTGTGACAAGACTTATTCAAGCCGTGAGAAGTTACGTTGCTGATTCAGTTTATGCTTAACACAAATGAGCATTCACTAAGCTTATTCTTTAAGGGTGGCAGTTTTTGTTTTTAAAAAAATATTCGATGTGGGAAATCCTTCCATTTCCTGTAGTGCACTTAATTATTCTGAGCTTTGTAAGTAGCTCTGACAAACTGCTCAAGAGAGGATTGCTAGTTTTGGGGGGGAAGCTTGTATGCTTCTAACTAAAGTATATGTGGCATGATTTAGGGGAAAGCTCGATTCATTGCCTCAGTTTGGGGGGAGGAAGCTTTTTTAAAAGCTTCTAAATAAAGATTATGTGGCATGGATTATGGGGAAGCTAATTCAGAAGCTTCTCCTTAACCAGAGTGTATGGGTTACTTAAGTTCTGTGCCTTTACAGTATCTCTCCTACCAAAGTACTACATAGATGATTCTGTTGGGAGTACAGACTTGAAGTCAAACACACAGAAGGCGTCAAGCAGCATATGAAGCTTCATGGAAGTTCTTTGTTCTTAATCATTATGTATTGTTATGGATATTATTGTAAAGTAATTCTGTATATCGTCCCGTGGGGGAAGATTGTTGGGAATTCACTTTTACGTGACGACATTACAGAATTACCTTAGTTTATCATAGTCACATGCGCGAGGACTAGAATAGGCAACTATGTATAGTTTAGAGGCGTATGGGCTATATATACCCCTCTATGGATTCCATAGAGGGGTTGAGTCATTTGGCATTGTTGAGTCACTTGTATCCTTTATCCATTTTCCATCAAATATCACAAGTTCATCTTCCATCTCACTACTTTCTCTCACTAAAATGGCTATCATGTGGTTCGACTCACCAAGACCACCGGATCATAGTTTTCGTGAATCTTTCACTAAACACACCTTGGGACTTCTATACTTCTGCTAGTGCAAGGCTAGAGCAAAGTTTTAAGGTGGAGAAGTATTTTTGGAATGAATGAAAGTGTGTGTTTTGATTCGACTATTTATAGGCAAGAACTAACTTGGTGCCCAAGTTCTAGCTTGATGTGGTGGCTTAGTTATAGATTAGTGATTCATGACAGCTACTAGGGTGACTAAAGAAGGCTAGGGAGTGACTATTGTGAGCTAGAGTGATAACATGGCAAGGTGGAAGGAGATGGAGAAGTTAGGGTGATAACTAGGGGTTTTGGAGACTTGGTGGCCAAGTTGGGTGACAAGGTGGTGATGGAGGTGCTTGAGTGATGGTGATGTGGTGGTGAGGTCATGGTGATGAAGGTGGTGGTGAGTCATGGAGGATCTTGAGGTGTTTATTTAGTTTATACATGGCTGTTTTTGGACAGCCAACATCAGTCCCGGTAATTTGGTTGCCATTTACAAACCGTAATTCTGATCAACCTCAAACCAGTGAGCATGGTTAGATATTTGAGTCTTATACAACTTTTAGTTTTACATATTCAGGGGTTACTATATAAAAATCTAGACATAACAGCCATTTACTATAGGTGTGCAGAATTTGCGCACCTTTGCCATTTCGGCTATAACTAATTCATCCGACGTCGAATCGAGGTGATTCAATCGGCAAAATGATCACAAGACATATGGCTACAACCTAGTGCTTTTACTTAATACCCATAACCTACTGATTTTTCCCAGATCTTATGTTTTATTAACGGATCAGATTCTAAAAACTATGAACTAGTTTAAGGTGTAATGGATTTGCTATGGTTTTATGATTTTAATTTAGGGTTAGATGAATTAGGGTTTTAGGATTAGGGTTTAGAATGATTTAAGGATTAGGTTTAGGGTTTAAGAGTTGTGCATTGGGTGTTTGTACCTTGTGTTAAAGTGGTGGTAAGATATAAACATGATTTAGGAGGTAAAATGACCTAGTTTGTATTTCATGCACAATTAACTTGTACATTAAGCTTTAGAAGGTTGTACTAGGGTTTAGGAGGGAAAAGATATTCAAAAGTTTGGCATTGTAACTTGTACACATGCTTTGAACATTTGTACACTTGTTTTGACATGTAATTAGGGTTTTTGGAATAAACGTTAACGTATAATGCTTGTTTTGGAATAACGTTGTAAATGGTACGTTAAATGGATAACGTACATGGTAAAAATGATATTTAAACATAGACTTGACATATTAGGATGTTTACATAATGTAAACATAGTTGTAGTTGGCATTGGTTGTTGCGTGAGCTCGTTTAGTTTGGTTATGTAAACTATGTTACATAATGGAATAAAGCGAAAAATTTCCCTGTAAAAAGGTGGTATATACTTTAATAGATGGATAGTACATTGCATCTAATTTAATAGATGGATATTTACATTGATGAAAATTGCGGGTTGTTATAGTCTCCCATCCTTACAGAAATCTCGTCCCGAGATTTAGTTGAATGATAGAGTGTTAGTTGCAATAGATAATGAATGACTATCTCATAATCTGGATGAAATATAGAGGCAATGATAATGCTAAAGAAATGGAATTTATTCATTCAAATGGATCAAGATTTGAAAGAATATTGTTTGTACGTATGCCATATATTTAAGTTCACTCATTTATAATTTGTCATTTACAAACAGAGGCGTCCCAATCCTTGTAACTGAGAATTTATAAATTTATAGTTCGGTGGTTTATAATTTCCTTATTCAAATGAAGAAGCGTCCTAATTCATTTCAATAAGATGATTATAAATCATCCTACTTAAGCATAAAACATGATATCAAAACGGTGTTAAGTAGAAGATGTTTCCTTGGCGGTATGATTTTCCAAAATCACGAGAAGAATAATGAGACATTAAATTGCACGATACTGATCCAGAATCACACTTGGAGAATTTGGCATACAATTCCTCCTTTCTGAGTAATTCCAAAATTATTCTCAGATGATTTGCGTGTTCTTCTTTGTTACGAGAGTAGATAAGAATATCATCGATGAATTTGTCCAAGTATGGTTTACACACACGATTCATGAGATCCATGAATACAACAGGCGTGTTAGTTAAACCAAATGGCATCACTTGAAATTCATAGTGTCCATATCTTGTTCTGAAAGCAGTCTTGGAAATATCTTCATCCCTTACTTTCAGTTGATGATAACCAGACCTTAAGTTGATTTTCGAGTAAACACTCGAACCTTGAAGTTGGTCGAGTAAGTCATCGATCCTGGGTAATGGGTAATGATTCTTTATAGTAAGTTTATTCAACTCCCGGTAATCGATACACATTCTGAAAGATCTATTTTTTTAACAAATAAGACAGGAGCTCCCCAAGGCGAAGTACTTGGTTGGATAAAACCTCAGTCTGCTAACTCTTGAAGTTGGTTTGATAGTTCCTGCATTTCTGAAGGAGCTAATCTGTAAGGTGCTCGGGCTACAGGTGCCGCTCCTGGAATTAAATTGATTTGAAATTCTACTTGGCGAACGGGAGGAAGGCCAGGTAGATTTTCAGGAAAAATTTCCTGACTACTGGTATGTCTTCTAGTCGTTTTTCGTATTACTTCTTTTCCATTACTTGAGCTATGAAAACTTGACATCCCCTGGATATATACCTTTCGGTTTTTATACAGGATATGAGGTTTAGTCGAGTTTTATTTCGATCGCCTCGGATAATCAAAGTTTCACCGTCGATTGGGATGTGGATGACTTTTTCTAGCATGATACTTGGATAACCAATCCATACCAATGATGACGTCGAAACTACCGAGTTTAATTGGCATAAGATCAATTTCGAAAGGTTGGTTTAACAAAATCAGGGTGCAACCCTGGATAACGGTATTATGAAATAGCGAGGTATAACGGGATTATAACTGTATTATATCATGAACAACTTGCCTTCATACTTTACATAGTCAAAATTTGACAAGTGTTGTTATTTATACCACACATCCCGTGGTTAGGTTCTAACAAAAGTTATAACTAGAATCTAATCTAGTAGTCCGAGGGTCCTTTGTTTCTGCAGTTTCTGGTCCGATGACCCACCTTGTTGCAAGTCTGACACTTGACATTGCAAATTCCTGTGTGATATATGGTGCATCTTGTACACCAAGGAAGGTTTCCTACGTATCTTTTGTTTTCAGTATACTTTTTGTTCTTAGTCGAGGTGGCAACATGAGTCTTGACACTTTCTTGCCTTCTATTCTGTTGTTGGTGGTGATCATTGTTGTGGTTGTCATTGTTGTTGTTACGGTCGTTTTGGTAGTTGTTGCTGTTGAAGGTTCTTCTATCATCCAACTTTCGTTTGTGATCATTGGTTCCTTGCACAGAATTGTGCCTTGTTACCTGATCCATTAATCTCTGGGTTATGTTAATGGCTTCCTTCAAAGTTTGAGGCTTTGAAGTGGTAACATTTCCTTTAATACTTCTGGGTAATCCTCCGATGAAAGCTTCCATGAGTTTCTCGGTGTTTGGCACCATGTTTGGGCATAAGACTGCTAATTCCTAAAATCTTCTAATGTAAGTTTTAAGATCATCTCTTTTTACAGTCAGATTGTAAAATTCATCTTCCATTTTTCTAACTTCAATTCGAGGACAATACTTATTTGTTAAGAGCCTTTTCAATTCAGTCCAAGTGATCTTATTGGGTTGATCTATTCCAATAGGTTGGGCGTATGCATTCCACCAGGACAAGGCGTCATCAGTCAGGGTACCAGTAGCAAATGTCACTTTGTTTTCCTTGGCACATTTGCTACTAGAAAATACAGATTCGGTCCGTTCAAACCAGCAAATGAGGCCAACTGCCCCTTCCGTACCATTGAAGTAGAAAGGTTGATAAGTGTAAAATACACATATCCGTTAACACCAAAAATGACCCTAAATGTCCTAAAACAGACTAAAAATGGCAAATATATGCTTGTTTTTATGTTTTGTGTATGCAGGTATGGATATATCAAAAATCACAAGAAAACCGTTAAAAACGGACAATCACGGACACGAGAAACGGAAGAGCACAAAAGAAGCCAGAGATGCAAAAGCAAAGCTAGGAAAAGTCAAAAAGTCAAAGTTGTGGTCAACCTCCAGTCAAATATGGGTCAACAAAGTCAACTCCATAAAAGGACAAAAACCCCAAAATATTCCATTTCAGTCCCTCAAGTTTCCAAATGTTACACAAATGGTCCCTAAGGCTTAAATGGGCCTTAAACCCTTAACTACCTTACCCGGATCCAAAAAAAAAAACCTTAGCCCATTTCCCTTTATACTAATCCAGGGGCCAATCCTGCCAAGTTGAAAGTTATTTAACACTTGGACCTTTAATAAACCAACTACAAGGACCAAAGCTGCCAATAGCCCAAACTTCCTCCTTTTACCCGTTTTCAGTTATAAAAAAAGGCGCCAAGGGTGTGTTACTATTCACCCTTCTTCCCCGTTTCACCACGCTGTCAAATTAAAGGGCTTTTCCAAATTGGAGGGTACGGAAGTCTATTCAAGTGGTCTATATCACCCTGGCAGAGTTAAAACGTCACTCAAGCACCCTATTGGCCAATTCCAACAAAGGAATGCCACGTGGACTCGAAGAAAGCACAAGGATGTGTGGGTTTTACACTTCTAGCACTCTCAGAGAAAGCACAAGGTGTCACAATCACGGATTGCCACGCTGGCAATCCGTGTGTGCACATATGTGATCCAACGGCCAAAACTAATGATCCAATCATTGAAGGAATTCAAGGGATGTGATTGAAAGGGGCGTAGGAGTGCTCAAACCCCTAGAAGCTTCATCAGAGTGCTATAAATAGCACACTCACACACACACATTGTATCTTCTTTTTTCTAGTTAGCTTTTCAATTTTAGCTTAATTGTATTTTAGCTTATGCAAATTTTCTTTAAATGTAATTCAAGCTTTTTGTAATTCCTTTTCAAAAGTAATGTAATCTCCTTTAGTTATTAATGAATTCAAACTTTTTATAAGTTGTTTTACATTCATAAGCTCTCAGATATTCTCAAATGATTAAGCTATTGTTCCATAAGCTCATACTAGCTCATCTTAGTCTCTAAGCTAAGATTGAGTTTTTAATAAGTAATAATCTACTTAAATCATAAAATCAGTTCATATTACCTTTGCTATTGGATTAAATGCTTATGGAAGGGGAGTCAATTGTGGAAGGACTCCCAAGGACCTTTACTGGCTTATCTAATGATAAGCCAGAGCTGTAGATAAGCTCTAAGAGCAACTTAGTCTTTGTTTAGCTAAGACAGTCTGTAAGTTCTCATTTCAATCTTTTGTCCTTTTCATTTTTAGCTTAATCATCACTTATTGCTTATATGCTTGCTTATTCTTCTTATTTGCTTATATAGCTTAGCTATTTAGTTGCTTATTATTGACTGTTAGTGCTTATTAGTCATTAGTTTATAGTTAATATTGATTAGAGTTAAGCTTTTCATAATCTCCATAAAAACCATAAAAACTAAAAATATAGTAGCATAGTGTTAGATCTTAGATTTCTAGTTATTCAGTTGTTAGATCATGCTAGTTAAGCTTGTTTTAAGCTAAATTTAGTCTGGTATCATAGGTTTATAAATTAGAATTCATTTTAAAAGCTTTTATTGAATCTGTCATTCCATTAAGGAGTGTTTGGCATTAGTTACTTTGACCATCAAAAGTCAAAGTGAGTTTTAAGTTTTGCTTGAGTCAGTTTGTAATCCATTTAAAACCAATAAAAAAAGAGATTTCAGAAGTTAGTTTTCATTTCAAAAAAAAGTTATGGCTTAATTTGTATGTCTAAGCACCAGGGTACTTTTACCCTTTCTTGTTGCTTGTGAAAATTTGATCTAAACCCTCTAAGGCTTAGATCTTGCTTATTTTAAGTTTTTACACTCCTAGTGAGTGTATTAGGTGCAGAGGTAACCACATTGGTTACCTGCATTTAGGTTTTTGAACTCTTGCCAAGTGCATCAGTTCTAACAGCAGTTAGTACTGCTGTCACTTTTAGGTTTAATTTTAGCTAGAAAACTTAGGTTTTAGGATCTTAAATTTAAGTTGATTATAGATTAGGATCAACTTAATATAGTTTAGGTTTTAACTTTCAATTATAGCTTAAATCTTAGGGTGCATTTGCTGTAAAAAAAAGTTCACCAAAAACTCAAAAAGACCAAAAATAAGTAGTGTAGATATTTTTTTTATAAGTGCTTAATTTTGTTGAATATTGGAAAAACTGGATAGCAGGTTTTCATTAGAGCTTATTAGTTAGCTTATCTTCAAAATTATAGGATCTGAATTGGCTTATTGAGCATTTGAGCTTATTTTGTTTTTGAACTCTTTGAGTCATAATCAGAGTTAGCTGCTTTAATCATCAATTTCAGTTGTCTTTCAGTGTTTTCAGCTCAAATCTCTTTTCATATTTAGCTTAAGCACATCATAAGATTTCTAGAACAACTTTTGGTTTTCAAAATGAGCTTATATTTAAGCTTATGCAAGCTTTTAAGTGTCAACAAAGTTTTTTAAGCTCAAGCCCTTAGTTCCTGTGGACAGCTTATTCATAAGCTGTTTCAGAGCTTATTTTTCATTTTCAGACAAAAAGCTTAGTTTTAAAGTTGCTTAAAAATTAGTCTTCTTTAAACTTCAATTTTCAGTTTTTTATAAAAAGCTAAAATAAAAAAAGAGCAAAAAGGGGGCGTGCCAAGCTTTGAACCCGGGACCTCTAGCATAGATACCAAGTGTGTTAATCATTGTGCTTCATTAGCTCATCCAACCACACTCTTTACCATTTAATCTTTATACTTGTTTTTCTTTTCTTTTTTTCCTTATAAGCCGTAGCTTATTAGCTTATTATAGAGCTTATTAGTTAAGCTGTTAGAGAGTTAGTATTTTTCTAGTATTCTTAGTTGCTTAATAGACTTTTCCCCATTTTTTAAGAATTTTTCCATTATTAGTTTATTTTCTAGGATTTTTTCGTAGGTTTAAGAATTAAAAAATCAATAAAAAATAGAAAAAACTTTTATAAAAATTCAAAAAAATAGTTTTTAGTTTTATAAAAAGTACTTGTAGGTTTACATCCAGTAAAATCATTTTTACACCTTTTAGATTTTAATTTTCATTTTTAAGCCTTTAATTTTAAGTTTAAAAATAGGATTTTAATTTTAAAAATAGTTAAAAATAGTTTTCTGAATTTTTATGTTATTTTAAACTTTTCTAAGTTTAAAAATCATTTTTCTAAATTTTTAGTACTTAATTTGCTATTTTTTTAGGATTTAATTAGATTAAAATAGTTTTTAATTCATAATAAACTCAAAAATAATAAAAAAAATGTTTTTCTTTTTATTAAAATGTTCTTTTGACCTATTTTAGGTTTAGAAATTAAGTTTACATTTTTAGGGGTTAATTTCAGTGTATTTGCTTAATTGTCGCGTTTTATTTGTTTCCCGTTAATTGTTTAAGTGTTTAATAGCTTTTAATTGTTTATTTTAAATTGTTGCTTTTATTTAGTAGTTATAGAAACGCAAAATATCTTTTCTCTCATTCAAATCACAATCCAAGCTAAAGCAAGGTTTTAATTTCACAAGTCGTTGGGGAAACGACCCGGGTGATCATATTTCCCGGTTAAATATACGTACTATATATTATATATATATCTTTTAAGAGTGAATTTTCCTTAGGGAATTTTCTTAATTGCTCTTGTGGTATTATATCATATATTTTATTGTGTACCAATTTTTGGCGCCGCTGCCGGGGACTTGTGTTAAAGATACCTTCGTTTTACGTTTGTTGATTTGGTTTGAAGATCCTTTCATCCTCGAAAGTTTCATTTTTGATAAATATTTCAAAAATAAAAAAAAATAAAAATATAAAAAGTAAAAAATATTTTTCTTTTCTTTTTAGTATAAATAGAAGATATAAAAAAAATAAAAAAATCATCAAAAATATTAAAA
>BQNB010043378.1:0-45545 GCA_026074375.1 Tanacetum coccineum
TATAAGGGTTATAAATACCCCCACACCTTGGATTATTAACATACGACTCACAACTCTAAAAAACCTCAAATCAGTTTCGGTTTTCTTTGTTTCTTTCCCAAACCGAATTCAACAAAACCCTCTCAAGGGTTATTTGATTTTTGGTTGTAACTCTACACCATATTCGATTAAACCATAAAGGTTTTAATCAAACTCACTTCATCATTCTCCTAGCTCGACAATTAAAGATCTACACAAGGTGTTGTTTTGGTGATCCCTGGTTTGACGAATAACAGACCCAACAAGTGTTTTGGTTTGAAGGTTATTCGGTTCAAGAGGTTCGGTTAATTAGGGTTTCTATAAAACCCTAATTCGGTTCGCTTGGTTTTTCGGTTACAAGTCAAGTGGTTGTTTGGTAATCAGGTTTATACAAGGGTTGTTTGGTTTATGAAGTTAAGTCTAGACAACTTAACATATTCGGTTGACGTGATTGTGTGAGCAACCGTAGAGGCGGTAATTTAACCGCTACTCGTTTCAAGTTCAAGATCAAGAGGTAAGTAAATATTTACTTTGTTATAATTATTTACTTTATTAAGTGTTAATTCTATGTGCCTTAACTAGATCCAATCCGCTGCGTACTCGTAGCTAAACTGGTTACCTAGTATGTTAAATCCCAACATTGGCATCACGAGTCAACTCGTTTTGGCATTAGGGTTACACTTTTTGAATTATATCATGTCTTGATTGTTCACGCCTAGATTTAATTCATATACATATATTGATCTGCTGCGCTTAATATTTTCTTGCAAATATGGCAAAGGTTATGCAAATCCTTGCCATAATTAAATAAAATTTGTAGATCTAGATCTTGAATACAATGATTGCTAATATTGTAAAAAGGAATAAAATTAAACCGTTAATTTAGTTGATATGTTTCTTTTTATAATAGATCACACTATATATTTAAAAGATCTTGATTTTATTTATGGTAACTAAAATCTGATATTTTTGGAAACTAGATCTTTTACATATTTAATCTGATTTTGCTTCTTAATCCGGCCATAAGACCTACTCAATCACTTTTGTGATGAATGGGGTAATCTAGGCACATTGATGAAAACCTAGTGAGGGTCTTATAGTTCTCCAATTGGGGAAGACTCGCTTGAGAACTCAAATTTTACATGTTTACTTGTTAATTTAATATCATCATTAGATTTAGTCTTTATGTGCATATTTTTACTTGATTACTAGTATACGCGCCTAATATGTATGCAATACGGACTAAAACCTAAAGAAAGATGATGTTAAAACAAGTCTATTAATTCATGTTCAAATACATGCTCATTGTGACCTATTATTTGTTTCGTGCAAAATTGGATTTTTGAGAAAATTAATAAGACTATAAACTATGAAACTTGATTTCAAGATTAAAAACTGGACGCTATGGACTCATGGGTAGTACGGCTCATCCACTAGAACAAACTATAAGAGACGTTTAAGGAGGATTTTTCCTAAAGAACTCAGGTTTTTAATACGCTTCGCGCTGACTTGATTCTCCGCTTCTTTGTGCATTCCATTAGAGTTACCGTGAACCATGGCATGTTACTACAGTGTCATTATATAAAAGTTTTTAAAATCAGTTATACAAAGTAGTTTTGCATGCCTCTTTGCACACGAATTTGACACATTTATGTGCATACCCCTAGGAAAATTTTAAGTCTATGCCATCCAACCGTAGAACACGTGCACTTGGTTTGAGTCTCTTTGTCAGACCCTGGACCCCTACCAACCCATGATGAATTTCGCCTACTGGTCAGACCTTTGACGATTTTTACACGTTCTCGTTTGGTCGACTTAATTCGAGTCTCTTTGTGAGACCCTGGACCTGAGGCATAAGATGATACTAAACATGCTCTTAACATTATTACATGCTGACTAATGTTTTAGCAAGTATCATAAACCTAAGAGTTGCATTAAAATGCAATTAACGCTCGTCGCTTACCTCTTGTCCTACTTGTTTTCTCACTGGTATATCAAGTAGGAGGTCAAGATGGATCTTAGTCTTAATTAGTAAATTAATTGGGTAGTTAATTCTATTAAGAACTTAATTATCGAAAATACTAAATTGAACTTTCTATGTTCTGATTAATTGTGTTTTGCGACATAATTTGTAAACAAAAGTTTGTTTTTCTTGAAAAAGACAAACATAGTCTCTTTTCCTAGTAAGAACAGGCGAGACTTACTCCTATCTCTTCTCATTGGTTGACAAGAATAAGATAGGATTATAATTGAAAATTTTCAATCACTAATAAACTCATTTACTGTCTTTCATTACCCTTCTTTCCGGCTTTGAAATAATTGCAAGATAAAATATTTTGAGTAACTAGAGAACTTTTTGTCTATAGCTACCAAAATAAATGACATCTTGCACTTGTCACGATGTATGAGTTTAAACCGCAACGAGTAAAGAAAATTGCTAGCAGGTCTTTTAGGCACATTTTCTTGGACTCATTTCATTCCTTATAGTGTTGAACACCCTTGTGGCTAGGCAGACCAATTAAGGAGGAATTGCATGCTAAAAAGTTCAAGTTAATGAAAGCATGAATGGCTAGTCCCTCATCTACATAAGTAGACATTCATATACTCAGTTCAATACCTAAGTACATTGCTACTTGTAGGCATTTTGAGTAAATAAGAAAGTAAATAAATCGCTATTTGCTTTTTACTGGTAATGTAACACTTATAATGTTGACAAATCCAGTGGGAGCTTTGCGATTTACTACTGAAAAGACATTCATGTAATGTTGTAAAATTCAGTGGGAGCTACAAGACTCATTTCCTTGTTAGCTGCCGATATTATTTCTAGCTCGCTTTGAAATAATTTATTACTTTCTGAATATGAATGACCATTGTTTATGGAAAATTGCATTTTATTTTATAGATAACCCGTTGCCTTTCTGATATTGCTCTCCGAAGCGTTATTTATAGAATAATAATCCACAATTCCTTATTAAACGTTATGGTTCGAAATCTACTTGTAATATCTATGACACTATCATATTGTTTATACTTTTGAGCGCGTGTCTTATTGTATTAAATAATGTTGTCCCGTACACAAGTGGGAGAAATCTTAAGTGTGCGCAAGGAACAACATATAACAATATGATTATTGGTTTCTCTTAACCGCAAGGTAAGGAAGCTAATAAATCTACTAGGACTTAAATACACGTGATGTTTGTTGCCCTATTACATTTAAGTGTCAAGATATAATGTAAAGTTACTTCAACATCTTGACTACATGCTTTAGTCAATATAAATATGGTTAAATTATATGATCATAATTATGAAGTATGTAATTAACTTGAAATTACTATTGAACTCAAGAGTTTGCGTTCATAATTACTTTAGTTAGAATAATTATGTTCTTGTTAAGACATAATTATATTGTCCTAGAATTTATCAATAACTCATAACATAAAGTAAGTAGTAAAATTGTTATGTCTTCTTGATTAACACATGAACAATAAGGTCCTTGAATTAATCAAAGACTTATAACGTATACTTGACATGTTCTGTTTTCTTGTAAACACATGAACATAGAAGTTTTAAACTATTCAAAGATATATACGTTATAGCATGCACTTGGTTTTAAAATACTTTCTAATCAATTTGGCTTGACTCAATTGACAAGTATTTGATCTAAAGAGAATTAAGTTGTCTAAGGAATTTTGATGGAGTCTCACAATTCCAAATACTCATAGAATACCACATTATTATGGTATGTCTAACATGATGAAACAAACGATATTCATATTGTTTGATTAATGATAACTTTAAATTGCTCTACCTCCAAAATCTATCAAGGTTAGAATTTTGCGTGTGTCATGGATACACTCAATAAAGTTTCAACCTAGAAGGTATTCAAGACATGATCTATTTATAGATTGGGATGAATCCCGTTATGTCTTGATTAAAGTTCTAAAATTTGTTAATATCTTATGAAGCATATTATTAACAAGCTAGAGATGAGAACTGTAAAATGTATTTTGTTGTCCTAATTAAGAACAATTCATTGTTGCTTAAATACTTAGTATTTAGAGAAGTATCTCTTCTTACAAAAGTAAGTGAGAGCATCTATAGATCTTGAAGATATTCAAGAACAAAATACATAGCCTTCTGAATTCACTTGTTGATGTCATACTAAGGTTTAGCATGAAAATGTCGATCCAAAGTATAATGTAACTCTCATTCATAAATCCGCAAGGATACCTCATCAATGGAATGATATTTTAATATCAATGCTGAGGAATATAAGTTAGATGGTCATAATAAACCTGCTAACTAATAAGATGAATTACCACATCTTGGATCTGATAAATATCTTAGAAATATGAATGATAAGATGCAGTCCTTAAAAGATAAATCAATGTTATCAGATTGATTGATCTTTGACCAAATAGTAAACCTGTAAGGTTAGAATGAGTTTCTTTTGAAGAAAGGCTCATAAGGACAAGATTGTATACATATTAATGCGTGACTGATGACAAGAGTTTTTAATCTTACTCAAGCAATTGACTATGATTAAATCTTTCTTTTCTACACGCATTAATTATATAAAGATAACTAATTGTCATACATGTTTTCTTGAATCTGAAATATGGCAAATTAAGGATCATAACTCCTTCCTTAATGATTACCTTGCGAGGACGATGTGTAATCAAAAGGGTTATGAGCCGATATTTGTAATATGACAATTAAGTTTTATAACTTTTTCCTTTATGATTACCTTTTGTGAGGACGGTGTGTAATCAAAAGGGGTTATGAGTTTAAAATAATCTTTATGAAGTATACAAGATAATAGAATCCAAGTGTGGATTGAATCATGCATCTAGGAGCTAAGATCTTATGTTTAATCACAATATGATTTCTGATTAAATTAAGATAACTCCTGAGTACACCTGACATCAAGTGGGAGCACTGTGTTTTTCCTTAAAATTCATATGTCGTGTAACATATTAAAAGCATCATTCCATCAAAGCTAGATGTTAATCCTTGAGATTAGAATGAAACTTCACTTGGGAATTTAAGGAATAAAACAAACGACCTTGAATAAATGTTTAATGAAATAAACATATGCGGAAATTAAGTCCAACACAATGCAATACATCATTGAAGCAAGACTTAAATGATATAATACAATACATCATTGAAGCAAGTCTTAAATGATATATTTCACTTGAGATAATTTAATACATGGATGGAAACCTTGTGTTTATAACCAAGGATTCATCATGTGTATATATATTATGTTGTGTATAAGACTGGTTGTTACTTTTGCACAAGAGCAAGATGGGCTAACAACAACAGTATCTAAATTGAGAGAATTTAGATAACAATATCTAATTGAGGGTATTTAGATGACTGTTATACAAATGTTTACGAATTATGAAGCATAATGTTGTTTGTGTACAACTGATGTTAAAGAATAATCAATTATAGTTGAAGAAGGATTTCATCATTTATGATAAATCGGCTAACTAGATATGCTCACTTAAGAGCATTATTGCATTATTGCATTACACATTATAGAATGAGAATACTTTACATTTTAAGAAACTGTAAAGATGACTGTCTGAGATAGGTATGTTGTTGACTTCAAATACCCTATCAAAGGTACTATTACCTTGTCCATACTATGACTCTTGCAATAGTATGCACATGAACAATAAGACACTCATCTTATTATTCAAATCTTTCATAATATGTGAATTTGAATCAAGTATTCAGAAAGTTTACTCAGATAACTATTTAGCTGTCTTGTAAAGAAATAATTGAGAATGTTGGAAACATTGGACTTCAACTTGCTAAATAGTTTCATGTATATCTGTTTTAGTATTTGGATAATTAGGATTGTAAGACAATTTTTACTTTCTGATGAATAAAGATACGTGGTATTTGTTATTCATACATATAATAATTGTTATCCTATATTTGCATGTTTAATCCTTGAATGATTTTTTTATCATTCTAAATATGTCCATTGTCAGTTAACAATATGGGAATATTGTTATGTAAGGCAAATGTGAGTGTTGGTTGTATTCCTTAAATATATGGATTGTTCCCACCAAACTCATATGTATTCACAAGGGATGCATATTGGATACCCCAACCTTTGAATATTTACTTTTGGATCCTCGTCATGGGTAAATGTCAAAAAATGGTTTAAAAGTCATCCTTAGACTTGAGATGCAAGCAAGTTCTGCATGTGTGGATATCACTTTTTGATTATAAGTCAAACGTTATCCTGAATAAGGTAGTCATAAAGGCTATTTTTGGAAGTGATGTAAAGCAGCATCTATAACACTTGTAGTCAATAAAGAATTTGTTCCTCTAATTGTTTAAATTGCAGAAAGATACCATGGCGCCTCTCCAGAATTAATCAGATAATTTGTTCCCCTAGTCAACTAGTTCATCTCAACTCAAAAAAAGAAAAAAATTCTGACACAAGTCAACTCCAATCCACACGAAAACATATCATGGACAAAACTCCACACGACACTGGTCGTTTTAACGATCGAAATTGTTGAGGACCGGCACCGACCGATTAACTCGCTACAACGACGACCGATTGGGACTTAGGTCGACCGACCCTAACGACCGACCCATAGTGCCCAGCCTCATAAAAGAAATTAGCCTCAGGGGTATATTATGTGAAACCAAGAATAAAAAAGGTTGGTTTACATTATGGAAAAGAGTTTTAATTAGGAAATTAGGTTTGAGACATTATGGGCTTTACATAAGTAATAAAGACATTCTTTTTCCTATAAATATAAGAATCAAAATCACACAAAAACCAACCATCTTCAAAACCAACTTACGACAAGATTAATGTACCATCTTCAACATCTATTAACAATTTTTATATATGTTTTTATTATGCCACTTGCCCACTTTTTTATTTAGTTAGTCGATCGTTTAGAATAGTTTAGTCGTTTAGGAGTTGGTTAATATTCATGTGTAACAGATGTTGGAAACGCGAGGGCCTTTTAGGCTTATATTTCACAAAGAAAGGAACACTTAGAGAGCTTATACAAAGAACCTTTTATTGCTTAAATTTTCTCTTGGTTTGGTACAAATGCTTACTCCATCACCTATTTATACTAGTCTACGGAATATTGTAGATACAAGATACTTTCATGGATATTCTAGATAATTCTCGACACATCATCATCCTTATCTACATTCTAGATAATTCCTACTAGATAAGTTTATCTATATATTTCAAACAACATTCTAGAAGCTTCTTCATCTATCTAGAAACTTCTTCATCATTCTAGAAGCTTCTTCATCCTTCTAGAAACTTCTTCATTATTCTAGAAGCTTCTTCATCATGGGCTCGGGCTTTTATGACTAAATCAAGTTTACGATCCAACACCCCCCTTTAAACTTGATTTCCCGACTCAAAACATGATCCTTTGTCTTGTGAAATCTCGCTCATTGAGCGGCTTGGTGAAGATATATGCATCTTGGTCTTCGAAGCTTGTATGTATTACTCGGACATCCTTCCTTGCAATACACTCTCGAATAAAGTGATAACGAGTGTTGATATGCTTACTTCGATCATGGTAGACTGGATTTTTTGCTAGGTTAATTACCGACTTTTGTCCACATAGATCTCAGTCGCATCTTCTTGCTCCATGTGTAGCTCCTTTAGCATACTTCTGAGCCAAATTGCGTGACACACACATGATGTTGTAGCTATGTACTCTGCTTCACAACTGGACAAGGTAACAATAGGTTGCTTCTTTGAAGACCATGTAAAGGCATTGTTACCCAGGAAGAATAGGAATCCTGAAGTACTTCTTCCATCGTCTTTGCTTCCAGCTTAGTCACTATCGCTATATCCCTGTTTCCATCAGAATCATTATCATTATCATCATCCCCGTCATCATCCCCATTCCCATCATTTCTAGCATCCACATCAACATCAAATGAAATAGGATCTCTGAACACTTGGACATACTTTTCTTGAAGTTCAACGAACTTTCCATTACCAGGATATTCTGAGCTAGTTTTCCTCATTAAATTTTCTAGAAGAACTCTTTCAGAACAAATTGCAGCAAGCTTTTTTTAGCTCTTTTAAACAAAGCCTGAATTAAAAAAAATGCATTACTATAGTTAATCACATGAGGTTAGCTATGAGATCAGACAGAAGATTTTATATTAAAAATAACATGAGATCAGACAGGATCTTATGTGATTAATGTTGAGATCAGACATGATCTCATGTGATCAGACAGGAGATTTATATATTAAAAATCACATGAGATCAGACAGGATCTAATGTGATTCACTCTGAATCTCATTTGATTCATGTTTGAATGACATGAGATCAGACAGGATCTCATGTGATTCAATTTGAATCTCATGTGATTCATGTTTGAATCACATAAGATTCAAAGTGAATCACATGAGATCAGACAGGATCTCATGTGATTCAATCTGAATCTCATGTGATTCATGTTTGAATGACATGAGATCAGACAGGATCTCATGTGATTCAATCTGAACATGATGTGATTCATGTTTGAAGGCAGTCTAACCACATACCTCTTTCTTGGAAATTTCTGAAGAACCAATAAAACCTTCAGCATCTTGCACCTCAGCTTCGGTCTATTCAACATGAAGATCTAAAAGCCCCAACACACGATCTTTAAGTTCTGACTCCTGCCTTTGTTTCATCAAGTATGTTGACCAATTTCTGATAGCCGGACGTGTGCGAACAACAGAAAATCTATCAAACTTGGTCGAATCTAAATACAACAACTGATAAGAAAAAGAAAAAAACAAAAATTAGCTGAATTTAGAAACATGAAAAAGATCATTTAGTGGAATTTAGAAACTTACAACAAGGAATGTTAATGGACCAAGGTAATGATTAGTTCCGGACGGGAGTTTACTGTCTCAAAGATAGTCATAAATATATCCGCACCAATGAATATCTGAAATTACAGAATCTTCACGGAGGCGTCTGACCACATCCAAACATATCTGCCCCTTCAACCCGTCAGCCTTACCCATGGTATTCGTAAACAACGTAATAAAGTTAACTTTGAAAAGAAAGTCAATTTCTTTAGCAGCAACCAACTTCCGAGCAATATCATTAACTCAGAGATCCCTCATTTCTACAGGATAAAATTGACCAACCCACAACTTCACAAACTCATGGTCAGCTTCTCTTTCATCCAAGTCAAACAATGAGTAACCGCCAACAGGAACACCTAACATCCAGTATCCAAGCTCAACATGTAAGATTCGAACTTGGACACAACAAACCATCCTAACTTCGATGGGAGTTGGTCTATGGAAACATTGTGTAGAGAACTAAAACCAAAATGTCAACTCTTGAGTTTTTTATAGCAGAAAAAAGGGAAGAAGGAGTTGTCCTTGCACGAAAAGAAGGAAAAGTCGAGAGATACTCTTCATGTGCAGCTTGTTCAGGCGTTAGCTGTTTCTCTTTTTTCTTACCTTTTTTCGGGACACTCTCCTCGTAAGATTCTTCTTTCTTGATCTTCTTTGTCATTTTTTCTTACCTTTCTTTGGGACACTCTCCTCGTCAGATTCTTGTTCTTGACCTTCTTTTCCAATTTACTAATCAGTCGCTTAACCTTTGTTGTATTAATAGACGAGGAATTTGATGAATCTGAACCACTCCTCTTTCTCTGCAAACCAGCCTTAATCTTCAACTTCTTTCGCTTTCGATCAACTTCATCAGAAGAAGAATCAACAACATCAGTCTCAAGCTCAGAATCAGAATCCTCTTTCTTAGACTTACCTTTCAATTTCTTCTTTCTATCATCTTCCTTTGATACAATCATTTTCCTATTCACAGGTGTTTCCTTGGACTTTGAAACACGAACAACCACCTTGGACTTAACATCTGGATTAACTTTCTCGTTTGATGACCTTAAAACCGAAACTTCAGATAATTCTTAGACAGTCGACTTTTCCTTCTGCTTAGGATTAGGCTTAGGCTTTTCCGCAACAGGAACAACATCCGAATGTGCATTAGATTTGTTGTCCTTTGGATTAGGCGCGTTGTCCTTTGGCTTATCAACAGTAGACTTCTTACCCTTCCCAACTGACTTTTTCTTTACATCAGTGGCCTTATTCTTCAAAGCATCCTACACCTTTTCATTCACAACATCAAACGCAATCTCCTTAACAACATCGCATACACGTCCCCCAACAGAAGCCGGTTCCGTATCCTATAATGGAACAGATTGAGATTAGACTATAATGGACTAAATTAAACCAAATTTTATCAAAGATCAGTTAGATTCTACCCTCAATAGATCTGCAATATTAGACTCATAAGGACAAACCAACAAACTAGTATACTTGACTGATTTTTTGTCTAAATTGCTCAAAAGCTATTCCAAAGACTGTTACTCAAAACAGATATATAATGATGCAAGTGAAACTAATTTTGATCACGAAAACCATACCTCAAGAAGGATTTTAAGAAATTTATCAAATAAGCAGTTTGTAAAACTCTTGTGATTTTCTATGAATCCCTTGGGACTACTTCCAATCCCTTAAGATTTTTTAAACAACATAAATTCTACCATAACCAACATAAGTTCTACCAAAATCTCTTGTGATTCTCTATGAATCCCTTGAGATTTTCCATGTTACAACTGCTTATCCCAAACACCCCTTTAAAACTAGAAAAACTAATTTTAAGCTATATCAGACCTCATTAATCCTCAAATTATGAAAATAGATTTAGTTTTATGAATAATAAGGACAAATTAGCAAAAAATTTAAAAAAATAAGCACGGGATAATAAGCTAGGCTAATGAGAGTTTTAACTTCTAGATAAGCAGGTTTTTATTAAAACTCAAATCAAACTTATTCTAATGCTATAAACTAGATATCTAAGACATAATAAGCTGTTACTTAGATAGAATAAACACACTTAAACAATTATAAGCAGTTTAATAAGCTATGACAGAAATTAAGCTAAAAAGTAAAAATGGATCATACCTTGTCATTATCCTTATTAACAGTAGACTTCTTACCCTTCCCATCTGACTTTTCCTTAACATCAGCGGCCTTATTCTTCAAAGCCGGTTCCTTAGCCGGCACCTTATGCTTTTATAACACCCTGTGTTTTCAAGTCTTTGACGACGTCAATAAATGTGCTATTTATTTTTATTATTGTACGTGTTTGCTTAAAATTGTAAACGTTAAGTTAAATCGCGTACGCCAAAAATTAGCGTTCAATGTAAACGGGCATCAAACAATTAAATGTTTACATCAAGCAAGGGTTATATAATTATTTTAAGGATAATTATTAACTTTGTTCATTTTATTTTTATCGGATACGTAAAGTGTATACGTTTCGCGATAAATTGCGTTTAGGCACTCCCGGAACCACGAAAACTTTTCTACGCTTCAACAAATACCCACTTTTATACCCAATACATAAAAGTTACATAAATATATCATATACCTCTTTGTTTTGCCGAAATTACTTGCACATGTATAAATATATACATGAAAATTGTGATAAGTCTTACACATTGGTCAAGTTTATGCCATACCACCTTATGACACACCATACCTCTTCATGGCACCATCCCTACCATGCTTTGACCCAAGACCATGACTAAGGCCATCCCTAGGACACCCTTATGTCTCCTTGACCAAGTAAACCTTTTATATACTAGCAACTAACACATATATCACTTAACACTTAGTAAAAATCAACCAAAATCTCTCTTTTCTTCCTTCTTTGGCTACGGCACAAATACACCACCCACACAAATCCATACAAAATTTTCTATAACCCTTACACTTCTATATACACATATCCTAAGATGTACTAAGACATTTGCAAGCATTGGTTAACCATTTCCAAGTTATAATCAAGAAAAAGGAAGCTAGGGTTTAATTAAGGAAGCTAAGGGTTTATAAAGTGCAAGTTTGGTTTTTGTGGCTAAACAAGGGTTTAGCACTTGTTCATCATCACCATCATTCTTCTTAAGGTCCATTTAAACTCTTTATGTTGCTATAATTTTCATTATTATGCATATGATATTTCTAGTTAGCTTAAATCACCATTTAGGTTTTAATCATGAAAATGAGGTTTTCACTTGAAATGATCATATGGGTGACTTTTATATATGTGGTGTTATTACATATATCATGTTAAAAGTGGTGGTAAAATGTTGTATCATATGGTTTTGAAGTAAACATGATTATGAGTAAATTAGGGTTTTCATAACTTCATAATATGTTTCAACTTAAAGAAATACATAAGACATGTTAATATTGATTATGGACTTTTAATCATGTTAATATAACACTAAAATAAAGTCCTATGGAAAGAAATATACTTGTACACACTTGGTTATGTATAAAAATGATTATTGAGAAAACTAGTAAATTAAGTTTACTTAAGTAATGTTATGGTTTTAAAATAGATTAATGGATTTGTTGACATAAGTAACTTGGACACATAAGGACTATTATGGACAAATGAGACATCATATATGTATGATTTATAAAGTATATGATATATGAGACTTGTGGTAAAATACAAAAGTAATAAAGTATAAAGAAAAGATCAAAAATGGACTTATCAAACAAGCATAAACATTCTGTCCCAAATCCGAATTTTTACATACTCATTTTATATTTTTACAAGATAATACATTTCACGACGATTCCGAAAAAGTAAGAAACTTGTTAAACGGATTAATAACGAAAAAGTTACGTTAAAAAGATGGTATCAGAGCTGAAGTCATAGAGAACTAGGTCGTTTTCAAAACCTAGACTATGACCATGTTTTTCAAAATATATTAAATCATGAAGAGGATGATCTAGAAATAGATGAACCTCAAAGTGATATCATTCCCATTCGTAGGTCCACAAGGACACGACGTCCCACAGATCGCATGTGTTTATACATCGATGCTGAGGAACATGAGTTAGGGGATCTCGGTGAACCCGCTAACTATAAAGCTGCATTGTTAGACCCTGAGTCTGATAAATGGCTTAATGCTATGAATGTGGAAATGCAATCCATGAAAGACAACGAAGTTTGGATCTTGGTTGAACTTCCCCTAATGCAAACCGTTGTATATAAAGAGGTGTTTGAGCCGTGGGTTGTAGAGAGCAAAAAAGAGATTCAATTTGATTTTTAGTGAAGTGTTTTACTTGTATGAGTTATCTCTCTTGTATTACTTGTACATATAAGTCCTAGTAGTCAAAAAAATTGCAATAGTAGTCTTAGACAAATCTCATGGTCTTAAGGAAGACTAGTTGGTTAATATGAAACATGGTATGGCTATCTTTAATGTAAAGGTGATGTACAAAGACCTGGTTGCAAGATTTCTTTCATTTTTCTTGAATATAACTCTATAAATCCAGCCATATAGAGACATATATGATATATTTTTGTAAAATTTGAGTATTGGGTATAAATTTAGGTATTTGTTGAAGCGTAGAAAAGTTTTGGTGGTTTCGGGTGCCTAAACGCATTTTATTGCGAAACGTAATCAATTTACGCAACCAATAAAAATAAAATGAACAAAGTTAATAATTATCCTCAAAATAATTACTTAACCTTTGCTTGATGTAAACATTTAATTATTTGATGTACGTTTATATTGAACGATAATTTTTGGCATACGCGATTTAACTTAACGTTTGCGATTTTAAACAAACGCGTACAATACTAAAAGATACATTGCGGATTTATTGACGATGTCAATAACCCTAAAACATGGGATGTTATAGTTGCCATCACACTGCCATGGATCGTGTCGGGCAAGCCACCGACATATTTCTCAACTTGGTCTATTTCTTCCGGAAACATCCGATCGCACATTAGTGCCAGTTCTTGGAAACGTTGGCTATAGGCTACCACATCGTTACCCTTTACCTTCAAATTCCACATTTCGAACTCCAGTTTCTTAATTTCGCCCCTTGGGCAGTATTTGTCTGTCATCATCTTTTTCAGTGTCCTCCATGGCATTGCATGGGCAGCTTCAGGAGTAGTGGTCTTAACATGGGAGTTCCACCATGTAAGAGCATTTCCTTGCAGGGTACACGTAGCAAATTTGACCTGGCATGCTACTGTACAGTTGCTTATGCTGTAAACAGATTCCATCTTTTCGAACCACTGAGTGAGTCCGACAACTCCCTCAGTGCCCTTGAAGTTCAAGGGTTGGCATTTTAGGAAGTCCGGGTAGGTGCATTCACGAGCAACTTGCACAGGCCTTCTGGCACCCGTTCCTGAAGTATGGCTATCATCGCCATTTCTGGTTGCATCACGTGCTGCCAGTGCAGCAGTAACGCCTTCGTTAATCATTGCCTGAATTTGGGCGTTGGTGACAGATGTAGTGGTATGAGTGTCTGTGACTGGTGTTGGTGTTGCATCTGGGTTTAACCTCGTGGTCTTTCTCTTTGGTGCCATTTTCTTTAAATCACAAGAAAACATAATACCCGTTAGATTTCATAAAATCATAACTATGACATAACATATACACATTAAATAAAAACGAGATCACATCACACAGTGAAATGTACAACTGTTATTGAAATTAACCATAGTATAACCAAATCGACATTCATTTAATATAAATTCGATTTCATAGATAACATAATCCGTCCATTTCATATATAACTTGGAAAAACATACATGTTCGGTTCAGATACAAGATGATTACTACACTTAGGTTACAAGACAAAAGAAACAACCTAAAGCCATACTAGCCGGGATATACCCGTAACACTTAGTATGATGTACAAGGTAGATAATACCTGAACAAAAGACCTATACTGGGTAGCTAAACAAAACAAAAGATCTATACAGTCTGCTAGCTGGGAATAACCCATAATACTTAACAGGCTGCATAGCATAGCTACAACATAACCAAATCTAGGAGCTGCTACCAGCCTCTCCTAGTGCATCAGGCTGAGCCGGACCTTTTGTGGGTCCATGCTACCTCTAAAACTCTACCATCTATGTCTGTAGTCCTTTCAGCAACCTCAATGTCTTAGTCAACTGAACCTGTCTCTTATGGTCTGATGCCAACAACTCTGAAATCACCCTCTGTCTCCTGTGATCTGCTGACTGTAACTCTGAAATCAATGCACTCTGCGCCACTACCATAGTACGTAATGACATAACATCTGAACGTGCATAGTCGCTAGCATCCATGGATAGCCCCCAAGCCTCATGAGACATCTTAGCCCCTCTCTATCATTACTGCTAAACGATGATGAACAGGCCTATCCCTATACAACAAGTTGACTCGACCTCTCAGTTGAGACAGGTCATCTCGAGCATCCTCCATAATACCATACATAATGGTAGTCTCCTGCTCAACAATGGTAGAAAGATCGGTAACCCTCTGATTGACCCCCTTTAGGGTGGTCGGTGCAATCTCATCGATGGCTCCTACCAGATCATCCCATCTATCCGTAAAGCCATAGTCTAACTCCCTAGACGTCGAACATCTAGGAGCGACATCTACTATATTGACAAATCCATAAAGGTCTCCCCTTGCTACCGAATAAGGGTCTTCCCTAGCTACGGCAGGTCCGTCCTGCCTAGCAGTACCGGCTACTGAACTCTCCCCGACCTCATGACTAGGGGCGGGAGAATCAAAATGCACCCTCTTCCGAAGCGGTAAATAACTCTTAAGAATCTCAATATGAGTAGGGATATTGGGTGGTGGTAATGGTATAGGTAATGGTGGTGATGGTATCTATGGTAATGGATATGATAGTGGAGTAAGTGGTGATGGTGGTTGGGTGGTTAAGGCAAGAAGTCTCTCAACCTCTTCCCAAGGAGGAAGTAATATGGATGGCTCATCTCGGATAGATATCCTGGCAGTCATACGGTGTACAGGTGGGACAGAGTCGGTCAGAGCTGGGTGCTCCTCCTCATCCTCCTCATCCTCATCCTCGTCCTTATCCTCATCATCATCATCATCCTTATCAGCAGGGTGGTTAGCTGGATCCTCCTCCGGATCAGACTCAGGAACATATCTTGGTTTCTGCCTTACTGGGGAGTATCCTTGTCGGATTTTCAACTTGTGTTCTGTGATCGATCGTGGCACACCAGTCATGTGTTTTGGTTCCCATGCAAAGATATCGAGGTTTCTTTGCAAGAGTGCGCACACAGCCGCCCTACCCGTATCAGACAGCGACCCCCCGATCGATACTTCTTGCTCCGGGTAATCGGGATGAATCGCGACCTTCAAGTTTGTCACTTTGGTTGCGTGCTGTCTCTGAGTCTGCGTCACGTCACATGTGACTGTGTTGCATTCTTTAGGCGGTGCGGCGGTGTTGTAGATGGTGACAATTCCGCCGTCGACGGGGAATTTTAGCATCCCGTGGGCCGTGGATGGGACCGCGCGTATCGCTGATATTCCTGGTCTTCCAATAATGCCATTGTATGGCGATGGTGATCTGATCACCATAAAATTCATCCAGGCTGTTGTGGAGTGCTCCTTATTGCCAACCATAACCGGTAATCGTATTTGCCCCATGGGCCATATCTTTTCTCCCGTGAAGCCAGTCAACGACGTCGTGGCCGGGTTTAACTGACTTTTTACTTCAGGGCGCAGTCTTTGGAAGCAATGTTCGTACAGTATGTCTGCAGATGCTCCTCCATCAATGTACATGCGGTGGATGTCGTGACCCGCTGCATTTATCTCGATGGTAAGTGGCTCCACCACTGCGTTGTCCGCAGTTAAAGTGGGAAAAGAGATGCCACTTCCATGCGAAAATTTTTGGCTGACTTTTTGCTTAGTTTTTCGCTGCCATGACTGCACCATATAGATGGTGTCAGCCTTGTCTCTAGGTGCGTCTTTCTTGCCTCCGCTCCTTTGTTTATCTTTCCCTTCCTTGATGTTCTTCACCAGGTGATCCAATCTGCCTTCCTTTACCAATTTGTCAATTAGCTGGCGCAGTTGGACGCACTCATTGGTAGTATGGCCCTTCTGCCTATGATACTCACAGTATCCGTTCCCCACGCGTTGCTCTTCTGGAGTGCGCATTGGTGGTGGTCTTGGGAAGTTTGCACCTTCTGTTGCGAGTATCTCCTTTGGGGTCATTGTCAGTGGGGTGTACTTGTCGTTCCCCCGCCCGCCCCTCTGACCGCGGTAGCTGTTGTTGCGACTGCTACTCTGGTCATTGGATTGTCTCCTGGACTGTTCCTGTGACCTGTTGTTTGAGTAGCCTTTTCTGCTGTCCGCGGCGGCGGCTTCTCCTTGAATGAAGGACCTTGTGCGTTTCATCAACTCATCAAAGGTTTGGGGAACCCTATCATTCAACCTTTTGATAAGTTCTGGGTTATTTATTCCATTCATAAACCCTGAGATCTTGAGAATTTCGGGGCACGCCTTGACGTGTATGCATTCGTCCTTATAGCGCTCTACGTAGGCGCTTGTGGACTCCCCTTGGCGCTGTTTCACCCTGGCAAGCTCGACAGGGTTCTTGGCACACTTCTTCCTTTGAGTAAAATTTAAGCGGAATGCCCTTCGCAACTCTTCAAACCCATCAATGCTTCTGCGTGGTAGTTTGCTGAACCAGTTCCGCGCGTTTCCTACTAACGTGGAATTGAACATGTGGCACCACACGGGTTGTGGCCAGTTTTCAATAGTGGCCGCCGATTCGAAGATTTTTAGATGGTCGTCAGGATCACCTGTCCCATCATAAGTTTTTACGTTAGCAGGCATGCGCCTTTTCTTATCCTCCGAGAAATCGCTAATGCGCCGCGTAAATGCGTCGACCTTTTGGCGACGCCATGGACGGGACATATCTTCGTCTTCGTCTTCACGATATTTGTTCTTGGATTTCCAGTGTCCCGTTTCTGCGTCCTCGTTGTCCGAGGAGTCTTCTGAGGACGAGCTTACTCTTCTGCGGCGCTTGCGCCGACTGTCCTCGGAGTCCGAACTTGGAGGACTTTCACTCGGGGAGCGCCTTTGTCCAAGCCTGCTGTGGACATCGCGACTGCCCAGCCTATCACGGACGCCGATGCGCCTGTCATTGTTTTCATGAGTGTCCAAGTTCTGCAAGTTAGCTGTTTGAGCACCCGAAACTTTCTTTCCGATTCTATCGAATACTGGAGGTCGACGGTTATCCTTTCTGCGCCTTTCCTTTTGGTGGCGCGGTGGAGATATCTCGTCCTCCGGACCGAAGTTAAGTCGGGCCTGTAGGCTCTGGCTTGATCTCTTTTTTGTTTCCTCTTGCATGAGGGCGACCAAAGTCTCGTAGTTTTGAGATACGAAATCACTCGGCGCCAGTTCAGTCGCGACCCCTTCTAGCGTGAGGTTGTCAGCCCCTAACTCAGGACCCTTGTTTAGAAGGGGTGGGGGTGGCGGCTCGGTGGCATTCATCCCTGGCTTACCGTTTGGGGAGGGGTGGTGAAAGTAGCACGCTGTAGACCTTCCGCGCTTGTGATTGTGGCGGTTGTCTGGGTTGTCCCCAGGGGCGGTCCCGTCGCTGTGAAGACCAGATCATATGGCGCGTTGGCGCTTCCAGAGGCCTGCTTAGAGATCTGTCTAGAGGCTTGGTCGCTCTGCTTCTTCGCCTGCGGAGTCCGCTGGGTAAAGTTTCCTTGCTTTGTCATTCTAGATTTTGGCAGTGTTTGTAGTGTTTGGTCCCACGGATGGCGCCAATCTGTTGATACAAAAGTTGGACGATCCTTGATTAGATCCGAATTAGGTGCAATACGGATCTGTTAGGCTCCGGTTCCTGTATCAATTAAGTCTTAATGTATGAGACCTGCGCACTAAGAAAACAAAGCACCGTTAGGCTTACCGTAGGATTGTCTCCCACGATTATCCTCCAGCGTGAGAGTAAGTAATCGGTTTAGGTTTTAGTAGAAAGTTAGGGTTATGAGGGCGTACCTTAGATGAGAGCCGAGGTGCCCTATATATACTCACCAAACCCTAATGGGCTTTGTCCCATTAATTAGGTTAATAACCAAGAGGCCCCACCGTTTATTTTAATAACTAGTGGGCCCCTCTCATGATTACGACTCGTTCGTAACGGGTGTTATAGATACCTGCGCGCGTGTGCGCTGGTTGGACCTCATGGGCCTAAATCCTTGTCGTGATAGCCCATATGTCATGGGCTTCCCCGTAGGCAGTACCGTTTGGGCCTTGGAAGCCCGTATTGGTGTCGCTATGGCCCATTCGTCATGGGCCTAGGTATAAATAGTATTCGTGGGGCGGGTTCATGACCTGAGGTTGGACTATACGTCATCAATTACATCTTTGCAAGATTGCAAGTTGTGATTAATAAAAACTTTTTTGTGTAATGTTTTTAAAAGAAGTTTTATTTTTTTAACGTGGTTATAATTATTTATGTATAATTTCTTGAAAACTTATAAACGCTACTAATTATTATATTATTAGTGGGTTCTAGATTATTCATATTATTGCATGTAATCACATTTGTAAAAAATATGGCGTAAAAATAATAATAAACGAAGAACAACGTGTATTTGGTGGAGTAATGCGCTCGTAAAGTCGCCCCGATAAGATCTCCAACGGGGATCAGAGCGGGTTTGGGGGAGCATCTCGCCCCAATGGAGCGCCGCGATAAGATCCCCATTGGGGATCGGGGCGTGGTTTGCTAATCGGGTTTGGGGATGGAGGGTGGTCGCCCCGCCCCATTTTACGCAAAAACGACAATTTTTTAATAACTGCTTTTGTATTTCTTGTGGTTTTTTAGATGGACAATAGTAGTGGTGACTAAGCTAAACAGCGTGACTATAACATAATAAAGCTTGAAACGAACTGCACAAGAAAAATTTCAGAAATCAAAGCTCAGAAACGTCACTCGATTTCATTTGAATCTCTAAGTTAATACTACGAAAGGATCACACAAAGATGCGGCAAAGAGAAGGGTATAAGCGGTTATGGTCAAGGGACTGGGCATTGGTTAACAAATGGCGACGGAAAGATGGTAAGTTGGAAAGTTTGTGTATTGTTATTGTTGTCATTTCAAATCAAGAAACTGTTAGAACCAAATATGGGTGGGTTCGGATTGGTGTTTCAGACCACCTTAACCAGAGGACGAATGATTAAGCAGTTAGTGTTGGATTTTAACAATCAAGTTAACCATTAACTCTTACGGATTGTACGCAAAACGGCTTAGATCTAATCTAGTACAATAATTAACATACTGATATAAATAAAACACATTAAGAACTTGAATATAAATAGATTACTACCCTTGATGTCACCCGCTAGAAATCACAAAACCCGAATGACGGATAAACTAGTGTCTAAACTGACACCTCTACGAGTGCTCACACAAACACGTCAAACAAGCACGCCCGGATGCTAGTCCTACTCCACGTGTATCCAAACAACAATTGTAAATCCAATCCAACTGAATTTAATACCTAAATACCCACACTAGTTAAAATGTAAACCGAAATCATGAGTAATAGTAAACTAGGGGTTAACTAGAGATTTCGGTTGGGCACGGATATCACACAGAACAACTCCGAAAATCAAACACTAAACCCTGAATCGATTTTGGCTCTCGTCAACACTAGGACTATTGTAATCAATACACTTAATCCCCTGGTCCAGAATTGGGTCTAACCTCACTTGGAAAATCATTTATAATGGTGTAACAGAGAATGAGAATAACGGTATTAAAGTAGACCGAAATTCAATAAAACCTGCATTTAAGGTTTAGGAAAGTTCTTGCTGTTTTAAATTGATTTTCGATGGAGAGCATAAAGTTTTTCTTTGAGTTGTTTTTTATTATCACCGTCTGTACATCATGCATTAGGGAATGGGAATATTTAAAGCCTCAAAACCCTATTATCATGATAAGAGAAAAACAACTCATGATAAGAGTTAAACTCTAAAAGCTTTAACCTGTTTCATAATTCCTTCCATAACTTTTCAACAATGACCTAGGTCACACATAGCACCATTCATGAATCTCCTTGGCGGTTATATCCTTTAAGACAGCCAAGATTTTTCTTGTCTAGTTTCATTTCGGTCTTATCAGGTTTAGACAAAGTAACTATATCGTGATGTATTTAATCGACTCTATTGTTTTTTCGTGTGTTGCCCCCCATAGGCTCACACACCTCTAGTCGTAATGTTTAATCCAACTATCACATTTCCAACGAGCTCCCACTTGTGAGTTGGAGAGTATAGTAGCAGACAGCCCACTATACTAACGACGGAACGTCTTAGCAACTCTCACTTTGTATTTTAAACAGATAGTGATCTCATAAGTTCGTAAATCGTGCCCTCAGATGTCAGAGATCAGTTTCATTAAACATTCTCAGTAGCATGGTTATATTATCTCTTGCTATAATCATCCCTATTCAAATACCGTTAAACCATGGATATGAATCCTAACTCATTCATTATAGTTTTATCATTAGTTTTCGTTATAGAATTTTATTCTGGATATACCAAAATGTAATCCAAAGAATCATCGTGTATATACCCTTTGGGTTCGGCCCAAACATTATCTGATTATTTTGAGAAGGCGCCAAGGGTATTATTCTGCACCATTTCAAGTGGAGAACATATTCTTTGTGATTTACAAGTGTTGTGAATGCTGCTTCACATCACTTCCAATAATAGTCTTTATAACTACCATTTTCAGGACAGCGTTTGACTTAGAATTAAAAAGTGATATCCACACATACCTGTAATCTGTTTTTATTCTCAAAGTCTAAGGACGGACTTAACTAACCATTTTCAAATTTTACTTATGACAACGGATCCATAAAGTAAACATTTGAAGGTTGGGGTGTCCAATTCGCATCTTGTGAGTAACATATGAGTTTGGTGGGGAACCTTCCATATATTCAAAGAATATAACCAACACTCACATTTGCCTTATGTAACTATTATTCCCCATATTGTTAACGACAATGACTTAATTTAGAATAATGATCATTCATGGATTAAAATTGAAAATATAGGAACAACAATTGTTATGTTTATATGAATGATAACAAAATACCTCGTATCTTTTTCTATCAGGAAAATAAAATGTTTACAAATCCCAATTATCCAATATGACCATAAACACAGATTTACATGAAACTACTTGCTGGGACGATTCCAATATTCCTAGTAAGTCATGAAGCTTTGAAAAGCCAACGCTTTTGTAACGGATTAGCTAAGTTGTTCATTGTAGTGGAACTTTTCTAACTTAATGTCACAATTTCAAAATTCGCGGAGGTAGTGAAACTTTGGCACGGAATGTCTAGCACCTTTAGTGTCCTAGACTCATTCGCTATAGCTGATTGCTCCGAATTATCACATACAATATTAATGGATTTTCAATTGTGGGAACAATACCAAGCCCAGAAATGAATTTTCTAACCCATACAGCTTACTTAGAAGCATCTAAGGCGGCAATATACTCAGCTTCCGCAGATGAAGTAGCGAAAATGCTTTGCTTGGCACTCTTCCTGTTAACACGCACTCCATTCAAAATTGATCAACATATCCAGTCTGAGATTGAGTTCTTCAGCATCGTTTAGTTATCCAGCATCAGTGTAGCAAGAAACCCTGAGCTCTCGTTTTAGATCACCTCCGTAAACCTAGTAACATGTCTTAGTTTTTCCTGGAGATACTTCAGAATGTTCTTAAACAGTAAGTCCAGTGAAAGATCTATGGATTCTGTGAAATCGGTTGTTTGTTTCTGTAGCGAAAGCAAACATCAGGGCGGGAAGTACATGTCACGAGCATACATAATAGGAACCACTAGCCGAGGCATATGGACACTTTGCAGTGGCGCTTCAACTCACAGGTGTAGAGGCACCTTGTGATTTACTTATCGAAAGTGAGCTTATCCTGCATGGGGATACTCCCGACGTTTGGAATTCTCCATGTGAAACGCTTTTAAGATTTTCTCAATATTAGCACTTTGACATAAGCCAATCAACCGTCGGTGATCTATACTCTGTAGATCTAGAATTCCAAGAATATATGCAGCCTTCGCCTAAATCTTTCATAGCATTACATTTCAAGATAGGATTTAACATCTTGTACAACATTGGAATGCTATTTTCATGATCTAATATGTCATCTACATATAAGATTAGGAAGTGTCCTTATCCCACTAGGCTTTTAGATATACAAATGGTCATCAGAATTTTGACTGAACAATTTCTTTATTTCATCATCAAAAACGCTTATTCCATTGCCTTGATGCTTGCTTTAAGCCATCATAAATGGAACGTTTCAGCTTGCATAACTCTGTTGGATATTTGGATTGACAAAACCTTCAGGTTGCTCATGTAAACCTCTTCTTTGAGATATTCCAATGAGGAAGGCAGTTTTGACCAATCCATTTGCCAAATTGTCTCATTGTAATGAGTACGCAGCTATGGCTATAAGAATCCTAATAGCTCTAATGTCTGCAACAGGAGAGAAGGTTTCCTCATAATCAATCCCTAGGGTTTGAGTATAGCCTTTCGCCACAAGACGAGCTTTATAGGTGTGTACAGCTCCATCCATGTCGGTCTTTTTCTTAAAGAGCCACTTGCTACCAACGGTTTTGCCATTAGGAGGAAGTTCAACCAAGATCCATACTTCGTTGTCTTTCATGGATTGCATTTCCTCATTTCATAGGCATTAAGCACCTTTATCAACTCAAGGGTCTTACAAGGCAGCTTTATAGTTAGCGGGTTCAACGAGATTTCCTAACTCATGTTCTCAAGCATCGATGTATAAACACATGCGATTCTGTGGATGTAGGGTCCTTGGGGACCTCTAACGAATGGGATTGATATCACTTTGAGGTTCATCAATTTCCTGATCATCCTCTTCATTATGTAAGCTAGTGTCTATAGAAGGATGCGTATCTTATTCTTGAATGATTTCAAGATCTTCTAGACTCCCACTTGCTTCTTGATCTATAGATTAATCTCTAGGAATTCAGCATTCAGAGCAAACAAGGACTTTGTTCTCGGGTAGGAGTCGAACGTAATATCCCATTGTTTCCTTTTGGGTATCCTTTGAAGCACTACAACTTAATAGGACCTGGGTTTAAACTTGTCAGGCTTGGTAAGAGTTTATCTCGCTTTAAAGTGCCTCAACCCCAGACTTTTAAGTAAGTCGTTAGGGGCTTGCCCATGCCATACCTCGTCTGGTGTCTTTTCAACTTCTTAGTTGGAAAACAGATTGAGAATGCGTGCGCAGTCTCAAGGAATAATCCAAAAGGACTTTGGAAGAGTTGTTTGACTCATCATGGATCGAACCATATCTAGTAGGGTTCTATTTCTCCTCTCCGACACACCATTATGTTGTGGTGTGTAAGGAGGAGTACAATGGGCGATAATCCCATGATCCTTTAGATGATCAAAAATCTTGACTCATATATTTCGTCACCCCACGTCAGAACGTAGCGATTTTATGGTCTTTACCGAGTTGATTTTTTACTTCCTTTTTAAACACTTTGAAGGTTCAATACACTTATGTTTTTGCTTTCAAAGTAAAACATAACCATAACGACTAAAGTCGGCAGTGAAAGTGGGGGGACGGGGGGGGAAAAAGTCGTTGCTCTTTGCCTTGAAGTGATCTTAAATGGGCGCCACATACATCGGTGTGTATTAGTCCAAGTAAGTCTTTGGCCCTTTCCACTTGATGTGTGTAAGGTTTTCTTGCATTTACAAAATCATACATACAAGGAAGCATTTTTCAAAAGCCTTAAGGTCAGTTGAATTTGAGAAGTCCATCGCGTTGAAACTTTTCATATGCGTTTTTTCGCGAAATTTTTTTTTTTGGGGTTTGTCCATGACGGACTATGCTCAAGGGAGCAGAGTTCATGTCTAGTTTGGCTCTTTTGTTGCTAACAGTATATATAGAAATTTTCATTTTGCATAAGAATTAGACAAATTAATTTCAAAAATACCATACTTGGGATAGCACTAAAATAATACCATGCTTCTATTCCTTAGAAACTTGAATTGTATTATTCACGAAGCGGTTAATAAAACCATCTTCGTACAAACGGGAAACTGAAAAAATTTCTCCTCTAGTAATAGAAGGGCGCATAATGAGATTGTTCAAAATCAATAATATCGCTAGTGAGAGAGAATTCTATTGTTACCAATTGCTTCTACAGCATTCGTTGACCATTGCCCTCGTACAGCTAAGAGCCCCCTGGCTTCAGTTTGCCTACTTGCCCTTAGACACTGCTTTGTATTCAAATATGAGTTACACAAACGGTTCATAGATCCATGATCTATTAAGGTAAGGTTTGAGTCTATAACAAAGTTACCTGAACACACTGGCTCAGAGGCTTGCTTTGCTTTTTCTTCTTTAGCAACTCGGCTAAGGTACTGACGGACAGTTCCTTTTCCAATGTCCTTCTCACCACATTCATGATAGATCTGAGTCTTTGCGGGATCTTCCTCTTGGGTGGAGGGAATTTGGGATTGGAAGCATAAGTCGTGCTTCATGTTTCCCATTCCCTTGATTTTGTCCCCTGCCTGCCTTTGAGGGTTTGTTGCGGTTTGTTGTGCTTTTTACCTTTCTGGAACTTTAAAGCTCGAATAGCATGTTAGAGCAGAAGAAGCGGTTGTTTTTTGGGCAGATTAAGAGTTTGCTCATGGGAGCTTTAGAATAGCATGAAACTCGTTTATCTGTTCTTCCCAGCTATGCATGTTGTAATTCTGCACAAAACCCATCAAGCTTGCGTTGGACCGATGATTAAGTATCACGATCACAGCAAGGGGCCAAGTGTACACGGGGTTGCCCCAAACGCTCCTTGGTTGTCAATATTGACCCTTTCACAGAACATACGAGCTAATGACTGCCCTTCCTCCTGTTTACGGCGTGAAATCTCGCGTTAGTTTGTTAGAAGCTCCTGCTTTGTTGCTGGGCAAACAGAGTTTTTAACTCCTTTAGCATGTCATTAGCATGGAGGTTTTCCAGATTTTGTTGGATCTCTGGCTCCATGGTCATGAGCATGAGTCCAGCAATCTCTTTTGATCCTTTAACCCAAGCAGTATGAGCTGCAAGGATTTCAGGAGCAACATGCTGACCCGCAGGAGCTACAGGAGCAGGAGGAAGTGGCTGCTCTAGGTAATTCAACTTATCCTCAATTGATAATACAATCCTAAGTTGTCGATACCAATCAATAAAGTTGGGTCCAGTCAGTTTTTGCTTCTCGAAGAAGCCCTGAAGTCGAATGTTAGTTGACCGAGGGTTGTCATCTACAATTGTGAAAAAGTTCTAATATTAGTGTTTGTCGATAATTAAACATGTCTTAAAGGAATTTATATACCAATTAATTTACTAATAAGACTAAGATCCAACTTGACCTCCCACTTATTACCGAAGGTCTGACCAACGTGTAAACAAGTAGGGCAAGAGGTAAGCGACGAGCGTTAATTGTTATTAAAAGGGGATATCTTGTGTAATCCATCATCCAGCTTTGTAACTCATTACTGTATTTAGCAGACATAAACACTTAAATATGCAGCAATTTGTGATTCTTTTTAATCCAAGAAAGATCACAAAGATATCCACGTTGATTAACTTTGCATAAAAGGGATGGTATTTGTGCTAGTTTTATGATTTAAAAGATTCCATAAAGCAATTTGCAGTCAGACGTATCTTAAATCAGTGTCTAATTACTGTCCCGTGCGCTTGTTTATCATTCCCATATTCACTGGCCGTTATTATTGCCAAATGCAGATGAGCCTCTTCCAACACCACACTATTCAGTCAGTAAAAATTCCAAATTCTCGCTTACCGGACTAGGTGTTTTGACCGGAGAATCAGGAAAAAGTAAGCAAAATTTCTCAAATGTCTCAAACGAGCCAGAATCCGTAATCACAGGCTGCAGCAAACAACCGTTTCCAAAGTTAACTGTCAGTCCTCTTAGAAAGTTTCAGCTGATTGATTCCGACTCTGATTCTGATATTCCTTCTATCAGTAAAGTTAACAAGACCTGCAATAAGTCAAAACCTTATTTGAATAGGGGGCAATCTGTAGGTTTAGATCAGCCGAGAAAATTAAGTGAATCACTCGATACTTCAGTCAGAAAAGATTTATGAGAAGATTTTAGACACGAGAAGAGTTTCCATATCCCGACACCTGCACTGGATGAGGTCTGTGACGAATATATTAGTTCCATGAAAGAAAAGGGTAAAGGTCAGAGTAATATTGGAAAACGTAACCATAAAAGTCATGTTATGGATAGTGTAATACATTTAGGTGACACTGGCCCACCAACTCATCAGTATTATTTCCATAGTGATTTGAGGATATAAGAGCTTGTACGAACTAGTTTGTGCAACCTTTTCCCGTTAAATGAGGAAAATAAAGGTTCTGACCAGCCCAATACATCAAATATCGATAACATGTAAGTTAGTTCAGTCATATTATTGATAGCTTTTAAGGGGTTTTACGCAAACGACACTTTTTTAATAACTGCTTTTTGTATTTCTTGTGTTTTTAATGGTCAATTTAGTAGTGGTGACTAAGCTAAACAAGCTGATATAACTAATAAAGCTGAAACGAACTCAACAAGAAAAATTTCAAGAAAATCAAAGACTCAAGAAACGTCACATGATTTCATGAATCCTAAAGCTAATACTACGAAAGGGATCACAAAAGATGCTGGCAAAAGAAGGGTTCAAGCGGATGGTCAAGGGACTGGGCATTGGTTAACAAATGGCGACGGAAAGATGGTAAGTTGGAAAGTTTGTGTATTGTTATTGTTGTCATTTCAAATCAAGAAACTGTTAGAACCAAATATGGGTGGGTTCGGATTGGTGTTTCAGACCACCTTAACCAGAGGACGAATGATTAAGCAGTTAGTGTTGGATTTTAACAATCAAGTTAACCATTAACTCTTACGAGTACGCAACGGATATAGATCTAATCTAGTACAAATAATTAACATACTGATAAAACACATTAAGGAACATGAAATATAAATAGAATACTAACCCTTGATGTCACCCGCAAGAATCACAAACCGAATGAACGAAACTAGTGTCTAAACTGACACCTCTACGAGTGCTCACACAAACACGTCAAACAAGCACGCCCGGATGCTAGTCCTACTCCACGTGTATCCAAACAACAATTGTAAATCCAATCCAACTGAATTTAATACCTAAATACCCACACTAGTTAAAATGTAAACCGAAATCATGAGTAATAGTAAACTAGGGGTTAACTAGAGATTTCGGTTGGGCACGGATATCACACAGAACAACTCCGAAAATCAAACACTAAACCCTGAATCGATTTTGGCTCTCGTCAACACTAGGACTATTGTAATCAATACACTTAATCCCCTGGTCCAGAATTGGGTCTAACCTCACTTGGAAAATCATTTATAATGGTGTAACAGAGAATGAGAATAACGGTATTAAAGTAGACCGAAATTCAATAAAACCTGCATTTAAGGTTTAGGAAAGTTCTTGCTGTTTTAAATTGATTTTCGATGGAGAGCATAAAGTTTTTCTTTGAGTTGTTTTTTATTATCACCGTCTGTACATCATGCATTAGGGAATGGGAATATTTAAAGCCTCAAAACCCTATTATCATGATAAGAGAAAAACAACTCATGATAAGAGTTAAACTCTAAAAGCTTTAACCTGTTTCATAATTCCTTCCATAACTTTTCAACAATGACCTAGGTCACACATAGCACCATTCATGAATCTCCTTGGCGGTTATATCCTTTAAGACAGCCAAGATTTTTCTTGTCTAGTTTCATTTCGGTCTTATCAGGTTTAGACAAAGTAACTATATCGTGATGTATTTAATCGACTCTATTGTTTTTTCGTGTGTTGCCCCCCATAGGCTCACACACCTCTAGTCGTAATGTTTAATCCAACTATCACATTTCCAACGAGCTCCCACTTGTGAGTTGGAGAGTATAGTAGCAGACAGCCCACTATACTAACGACGGAACGTCTTAGCAACTCTCACTTTGTATTTTAAACAGATAGTGATCTCATAAGTTCGTAAATCGTGCCCTCAGATGTCAGAGATCAGTTTCATTAAACATTCTCAGTAGCATGGTTATATTATCTCTTGCTATAATCATCCCTATTCAAATACCGTTAAACCATGGATATGAATCCTAACTCATTCATTATAGTTTTATCATTAGTTTTCGTTATAGAATTTTATTCTGGATATACCAAAATGTAATCCAAAGAATCATCGTGTATATACCCTTTGGGTTCGGCCCAAACATTATCTGATTATTTTGAGAAGGCGCCAAGGGTATTATTCTGCACCATTTCAAGTGGAGAACATATTCTTTGTGATTTACAAGTGTTGTGAATGCTGCTTCACATCACTTCCAATAATAGTCTTTATAACTACCATTTTCAGGACAGCGTTTGACTTAGAATTAAAAAGTGATATCCACACATACCTGTAATCTGTTTTTATTCTCAAAGTCTAAGGACGGACTTAACTAACCATTTTCAAATTTTACTTATGACAACGGATCCATAAAGTAAACATTTGAAGGTTGGGGTGTCCAATTCGCATCTTGTGAGTAACATATGAGTTTGGTGGGGAACCTTCCATATATTCAAAGAATATAACCAACACTCACATTTGCCTTATGTAACTATTATTCCCCATATTGTTAACGACAATGACTTAATTTAGAATAATGATCATTCATGGATTAAAATTGAAAATATAGGAACAACAATTGTTATGTTTATATGAATGATAACAAAATACCTCGTATCTTTTTCTATCAGGAAAATAAAATGTTTACAAATCCCAATTATCCAATATGACCATAAACACAGATTTACATGAAACTACTTGCTGGGACGATTCCAATATTCCTAGTAAGTCATGAAGCTTTGAAAAGCCAACGCTTTTGTAACGGATTAGCTAAGTTGTTCATTGTAGTGGAACTTTTCTAACTTAATGTCACAATTTCAAAATTCGCGGAGGTAGTGAAACTTTGGCACGGAATGTCTAGCACCTTTAGTGTCCTAGACTCATTCGCTATAGCTGATTGCTCCGAATTATCACATACAATATTAATGGATTTTCAATTGTGGGAACAATACCAAGCCCAGAAATGAATTTTCTAACCCATACAGCTTACTTAGAAGCATCTAAGGCGGCAATATACTCAGCTTCCGCAGATGAAGTAGCGAAAATGCTTTGCTTGGCACTCTTCCTGTTAACACGCACTCCATTCAAAATTGATCAACATATCCAGTCTGAGATTGAGTTCTTCAGCATCGTTTAGTTATCCAGCATCAGTGTAGCAAGAAACCCTGAGCTCTCGTTTTAGATCACCTCCGTAAACCTAGTAACATGTCTTAGTTTTTCCTGGAGATACTTCAGAATGTTCTTAAACAGTAAGTCCAGTGAAAGATCTATGGATTCTGTGAAATCGGTTGTTTGTTTCTGTAGCGAAAGCAAACATCAGGGCGGGAAGTACATGTCACGAGCATACATAATAGGAACCACTAGCCGAGGCATATGGACACTTTGCAGTGGCGCTTCAACTCACAGGTGTAGAGGCACCTTGTGATTTACTTATCGAAAGTGAGCTTATCCTGCATGGGGATACTCCCGACGTTTGGAATTCTCCATGTGAAACGCTTTTAAGATTTTCTCAATATTAGCACTTTGACATAAGCCAATCAACCGTCGGTGATCTATACTCTGTAGATCTAGAATTCCAAGAATATATGCAGCCTTCGCCTAAATCTTTCATAGCATTACATTTCAAGATAGGATTTAACATCTTGTACAACATTGGAATGCTATTTTCATGATCTAATATGTCATCTACATATAAGATTAGGAAGTGTCCTTATCCCACTAGGCTTTTAGATATACAAATGGTCATCAGAATTTTGACTGAACAATTTCTTTATTTCATCATCAAAAACGCTTATTCCATTGCCTTGATGCTTGCTTTAAGCCATCATAAATGGAACGTTTCAGCTTGCATAACTCTGTTGGATATTTGGATTGACAAAACCTTCAGGTTGCTCATGTAAACCTCTTCTTTGAGATATTCCAATGAGGAAGGCAGTTTTGACCAATCCATTTGCCAAATTGTCTCATTGTAATGAGTACGCAGCTATGGCTATAAGAATCCTAATAGCTCTAATGTCTGCAACAGGAGAGAAGGTGTCCTCATAATCAATCCCTAGGGTTTGAGTATAGCCCTTCGCCACAAGACGAGCTTTATAGGTGTGTACAGCTCCATCCATGTCGGTCTTTTTCTTAAAGAGCCATTTGCTACCAACGGTTTTGCCATTAGGAGGAAGTTCAACCAAGATCCATACTTCGTTGTCTTTCATGGATTGCATTTCCTCATTTCATAGGCATTAAGCACCTTTATCAACTCAAGGGTCTTACAAGGCAGCTTTATAGTTAGCGGGTTCAACGAGATTTCCTAACTCATGTTCTCAAGCATCGATGTATAAACACATGCGATTCTGTGGATGTAGGGTCCTTGGGGACCTCTAACGAATGGGATTGATATCACTTTGAGGTTCATCAATTTCCTGATCATCCTCTTCATTATGTAAGCTAGTGTCTATAGAAGGATGCGTATCTTATTCTTGAATGATTTCAAGATCTTCTAGACTCCCACTTGCTTCTTGATCTATAGATTAATCTCTAGGAATTCAGCATTCAGAGCAAACAAGGACTTTGTTCTCGGGTAGGAGTCGAACGTAATATCCCATTGTTTCCTTTTGGGTATCCTTTGAAGCACTACAACTTAATAGGACCTGGGTTTAAACTTGTCAGGCTTGGTAAGAGTTTATCTCGCTTTAAAGTGCCTCAACCCCAGACTTTTAAGTAAGTCGTTAGGGGCTTGCCCATGCCATACCTCGTCTGGTGTCTTTTCAACTTCTTAGTTGGAAAACAGATTGAGAATGCGTGCGCAGTCTCAAGGAATAATCCAAAAGGACTTTGGAAGAGTTGTTTGACTCATCATGGATCGAACCATATCTAGTAGGGTTCTATTTCTCCTCTCCGACACACCATTATGTTGTGGTGTGTAAGGAGGAGTACAATGGGCGATAATCCCATGATCCTTTAGATGATCAAAAATCTTGACTCATATATTTCGTCACCCCACGTCAGAACGTAGCGATTTTATGGTCTTTACCGAGTTGATTTTTTACTTCCTTTTTAAACACTTTGAAGGTTCAATACACTTATGTTTTTGCTTTCAAAGTAAAACATAACCATAACGACTAAAGTCGGCAGTGAAAGTGGGGGGACGGGGGGGGAAAAAGTCGTTGCTCTTTGCCTTGAAGTGATCTTAAATGGGCGCCACATACATCGGTGTGTATTAGTCCAAGTAAGTCTTTGGCCCTTTCCACTTGATGTGTGTAAGGTTTTCTTGCATTTACAAAATCATACATACAAGGAAGCATTTTTCAAAAGCCTTAAGGTCAGTTGAATTTGAGAAGTCCATCGCGTTGAAACTTTTCATATGCGTTTTTTCGCGAAATTTTTTTTTTTGGGGTTTGTCCATGACGGACTATGCTCAAGGGAGCAGAGTTCATGTCTAGTTTGGCTCTTTTGTTGCTAACAGTATATATAGAAATTTTCATTTTGCATAAGAATTAGACAAATTAATTTCAAAAATACCATACTTGGGATAGCACTAAAATAATACCATGCTTCTATTCCTTAGAAACTTGAATTGTATTATTCACGAAGCGGTTAATAAAACCATCTTCGTACAAACGGGAAACTGAAAAAATTTCTCCTCTAGTAATAGAAGGGCGCATAATGAGATTGTTCAAAATCAATAATATCGCTAGTGAGAGAGAATTCTATTGTTACCAATTGCTTCTACAGCATTCGTTGACCATTGCCCTCGTACAGCTAAGAGCCCCCTGGCTTCAGTTTGCCTACTTGCCCTTAGACACTGCTTTGTATTCAAATATGAGTTACACAAACGGTTCATAGATCCATGATCTATTAAGGTAAGGTTTGAGTCTATAACAAAGTTACCTGAACACACTGGCTCAGAGGCTTGCTTTGCTTTTTCTTCTTTAGCAACTCGGCTAAGGTACTGACGGACAGTTCCTTTTCCAATGTCCTTCTCACCACATTCATGATAGATCTGAGTCTTTGCGGGATCTTCCTCTTGGGTGGAGGGAATTTGGGATTGGAAGCATAAGTCGTGCTTCATGTTTCCCATTCCCTTGATTTTGTCCCCTGCCTGCCTTTGAGGGTTTGTTGCGGTTTGTTGTGCTTTTTACCTTTCTGGAACTTTAAAGCTCGAATAGCATGTTAGAGCAGAAGAAGCGGTTGTTTTTTGGGCAGATTAAGAGTTTGCTCATGGGAGCTTTAGAATAGCATGAAACTCGTTTATCTGTTCTTCCCAGCTATGCATGTTGTAATTCTGCACAAAACCCATCAAGCTTGCGTTGGACCGATGATTAAGTATCACGATCACAGCAAGGGGCCAAGTGTACACGGGGTTGCCCCAAACGCTCCTTGGTTGTCAATATTGACCCTTTCACAGAACATACGAGCTAATGACTGCCCTTCCTCCTGTTTACGGCGTGAAATCTCGCGTTAGTTTGTTAGAAGCTCCTGCTTTGTTGCTGGGCAAACAGAGTTTTTAACTCCTTTAGCATGTCATTAGCATGGAGGTTTTCCAGATTTTGTTGGATCTCTGGCTCCATGGTCATGAGCATGAGTCCAGCAATCTCTTTTGATCCTTTAACCCAAGCAGTATGAGCTGCAAGGATTTCAGGAGCAACATGCTGACCCGCAGGAGCTACAGGAGCAGGAGGAAGTGGTTGCTCTAGGTAATTCAACTTATCCTCAATTGATAGTACAATCCTAAGTTGTCGATACCAATCAATAAAGTTGGGTCCAGTCAGTTTTTGCTTCTCGAAGAAGCCCTGAAGTCGAATGTTAGTTGACCGAGGGTTGTCATCTACAATTGTGAAAAAGTTCTAATATTAGTGTTTGTCGATAATTAAACATGTCTTAAAGGAATTTATATACCAATTAATTTACTAATAAGACTAAGATCCAACTTGACCTCCCACTTATTACCGAAGGTCTGACCAACGTGTAAACAAGTAGGGCAAGAGGTAAGCGACGAGCGTTAATTGCATGGAATGCAACTCTTAGATTTATGAGACTAATGACATTAGTAACTCTTATAGTAATGTCAAAAGCATATTTGGTCTTCTATCTTATGCCTCGGGCGAGGTATCTGCCCAGGAAACTCGATTTGAAAGTCCACCAAAACAGAACGTGCGAAAATTGATATAGATCTGACCTATGAAAAAAATTCGCCATGGGTTGGCAAGGCCTTGAGGTCTGACCAGAGAGGTCAAGCCAAGGACGTGTTGTTCAAGGTTTGGCTGGCATTAGACTTAAAAATTCACATTAAGGGGTATACCATAACGTGACAAAGTTGTGTACAAGAAGCATGCAAAACAACTTGTAGCACAAAGTTAAGATAAACATTTGTTAACCTTTTGGTTTTTCAATCATTTTGTCAAATGTCACTGGTAGCTCCATTTAGGAGCACAAGAAGCGGAGAGAAACAGGTCAGCGCGAAGGTTATTAAAAAACCTGACTTCATTTGGGGGAATCTTACTTCAACCGCCTTAAACTTCTCTTGTAAGTTTGTCCATCAATGGTGTGAGCCGTATTTCAATTGATAATGATGCTATAGTATGTTAGAAACCATTTTTTAACATTAGTTTTAATTGATTGCCAATATGTAGCGGATTAAATATTGAATTCAACCCTTTTATTGTAATTACCTACGTAGTCCGAAGACAAGTAATTCCTATAATTCCTCATTTGCAAAGCATGTAGTGGGCAGCGGGAGAAAATTAAAGATCAATTTAACCCCATATCGCGCATTTAAAACTAAAGCTTCACAAGAAATCAAATTTCATAGTTTTATGTCCATATTAATTTGTCCAAAAACCCCGGTTTCGCAAATAACACATAATTGGTCACAAGGAATAAAATTATGTGTGTAATATTAGACATGTTCAATCCAAATTACTCTATAAGTATTAGTCCGGTTTTAAGAGTTTCATAAAATCTATATTTTGCAAATATTGACTAGACACAAGGCATATCACATATAAGCAATTAAAACAGACTAAAATTGGATTGAAAATTGAGGAACAACTCTTATAATGAAAGCAGTAAATCACATAATGCCTCGAGTTCTCAAAAGAGTCTTCCCCAATTGGAGAACCATAAGACTCTCACTAGGTTTTCTGCTAAAGTGCCTAGATCGCCACATACATCATATAACATGATTGCGTGAGTCTTACAGCCGAGATGAAACAAGAATAGATTAACATAGCAACTTAATTAACATTTAATTTTAATCTATACTTCTTTTTATCATTTTATGTTTGTGTTTATTCTAGGTTGGTTATTTTGTTATGGCAAGGATTGCATGTCGTTGCCATAATTTACAATAGAAACAATAAATAAACCAATTACATGCAGCCTAGCCATGTTAAATGTATGCAATTAATAATTACTAAACTAAATTGACTCGTGATGCCAATGTTGGATTTTAACAATTAAGTTAACAATTAAACTCTTACGAGTAGCAGAGGATATAGATTCTATCTTGTACACAATAATTAAACATACTGATAAAACACATTAAGGAACATGAAACATAAATAGAATACTAACCCTTGATGTCACCCGCAAGAATCACAAACGAGATGAAGAAACTAGTGTCTAAACTGACACCTCTACGGAGTGCGCACACAAACAGGTCAATCAAAAAACACTCCCAGATGCTTTAGTCCTTATATCACGTGTATCAAACAACAATGTAAATCCAATCCAACTGAATTCATTACCTAATACCACACTAGTAAATGTAACGAAAATCAGATGATAGTAACTAGGTTAACAGCGATTTAGGATGCACCGAAACACAACAGAAAAACCCGAAATCAACACTAACCCTTGTTCGAATCTGTCTCTCAGTCAACACCTTGACTTCTTGTAATCAATACACTTAATCCCCTTGGACAAGACTTGGGTTAACCTCACTTTGGAAATCTATTTAAGTGTACTGAGAATGAGAATGAAGGGAATTAAAGTATGACGAAATTTCAATAAAACCTCATTTAAGGTTTATGAAAGTATTGCTGTTAAATTGGATGGAGATCTAAAAACGTTTTTCTTGAATTGTTGTTATTATCACACGTCTGTTATCATGCTAAGGAATGGGGTATGTAAGACTCAAAACCCTATTATTCTGATAGGAGGAAAAAACAACTCATGATAGAGTTAAACTCTAAAGCTTACTTTATCCATACTTCCTTCTCCATCATTTATCACACATGGAACCTAGACCACTCATAGAATTCCAATTCAATGGAATCTCCCTTGGCGGTTTAATCCTAAGACAACAAAAGGATTTCTTGTTAGTTTCATTTTCGGTCTTTTCGGTTTATACAAGTAAACCATATAAAGTGAAGATTTTAAAGAACTCTTATGTTTTTCGTGTTGTGCCCAATAATAGGCTCACTCACCTCTAGCGTATATGTCTAATACCAGAGGACGAATGATTAAGCAGTTAGGTCAACTATGTCAATCTTAACCCGTTTACACGTAATCCGAACATCGCCTATTCAACCCTTAACAAAAAATTGATTGGCGGATTGACTTGTTAAACTCATTTAATCCATTATAAACATTTATCTAAATTTTAAAAAACTCAGACGGGTTGGCCAACCTGTTTAAAATACACAGCTCAAAAAAGTGTTTAGACCAGAGCCAAGCCCGTTTATTTCCATGTCAGTTTTGGGTCGTGTTTTGTTTTACGAATTTCCTCCCCTACTTTTTGATGGCATCTCTTTTTGTGGTGTATTATATGAATATAATTTTCTTGTATTTTCTGGTTTATGTCGCTAAAAATGGGCAAGAGATGATTGGCAAAGCTGCTTACATATATATCTCAACTTTCTCACCTTGTTTTGCTTTATAACTGATAAACTTCATTTTAAACTTCTACTTTTGCGTGTAAATATGATATGAGCTAAATAATAATGCTTTGTCCTTTAGCATTATCCATTTAAAATACCTGTTCTTTTGGCAGAAGAGTGGTGGAGGGTTTAAAAATAAGAAGGCAAGGAAAACTTCCACCAAGAAGAAATGAGTGTTCCATGTGTTTTTAAATGTGGGATTGGTATATACTCATGTTGAGACACTAAGAGTCTAAATGGGATTGCTCAAATACAGTTGACACTAGTAGCTTCAGAAGTGTTTGTGAAGTTTCTGAGGCTGCTCGATATAACTTTTAACTTGTAATCCAGACCTTTTTTACTAATAAACATATTTTAGACCTGAATTTAGTGTTTCTAAATGAGAATTTGAAGCTTTTTAAGAACTCTTACAGTTATAATTGGATATCATATTGGTAGAACTTAGAAGTAAGTTTGAGCCTAGATCAGGATTGTTTTAGGTTACTAGTACAAGTATGTACTTTATTGAATATATGTATAATTAGAATTCTTAGACACTTAGACTAGTTAATCAATGGAGTACAATCAAAATAATTGACTTTTTCAGAAAGTCAACTGTTTTTTTGATAAAATTGCTGCGATTTTGATATGAATATGGCGATGATTCTGTACAAATGAATCTATGTAGATTCTACATGTGATGTATGATCATACACAACAGTATCATTATATGCTCTTTGGGTTAAAATCCTCAAAAACAAAAACATTTGACTTTTTTAGTCAAATTATTGACTTTCATCAAATTTGCTGATTTTTAATTCAATGTAGTGAACATAGTGTTTATATTGTTACCGCTGGAATTGTCAAATATTTTTGACTTTTTTAGTCAAAGTATTGACTTTCATCAGGGTCCGCCGGTCAACACGGGTTCATAGTAGACGAGGGCATCCGAGAATTCCGGTCATGACAAAGGTTACGGTCGAGGGGATTCGCTTTCTCGTCCCCGACCTACCAATAATCAAGATAATACCTCGGACCTTTAAATCCTTGATTCCAACGATGGGGCTGGGGTTCCGTTGTATCTCAGGTTTTGAGCAACTTATGGCATGGGCACGAACTGGCATCGGAGTGAAGGACTTTCTGTTGTCATTAAATCATTTACAAACATACTTTTAGATCCTGGAACTTGTACTGCCAAAGGTTGGCAATTTGTATTAACTCTGATTTTATTGAATGATAACCACATTTTCTAAAAACGTCTCTTTTTATGAGTCGTTTGCTATACTATTATCTTGTGATTCATGAAGTAATACCCCAACTTATTTCCGTTGTGCAATATCAAATTTTGGGGGTGTTACAAATGTCGTCTAAGATTCATTGGCACTTTTGTCACTTAGCTTGCCAGCGGCCGAATGATCGATGGTTCGCTTTGTGGCGGGATTGACATGATCGTAAAAAAATTGGACTTGAAGCCAACAATCAATGCCATGGTGAGGGACTTTTTGAAGTAAGTCCTTGAATCGAGTTCATGCTTCGAATAGAAACTTTCCTTGATGTTGTTGAAACATTAGGATTCGTTTTGGAGTTTTGCGGTCCTTCCCGATGGAAAGAATTGAGCAAGGAATCGTGCAGTGAGATCATTCCAAGTGAAGATTGATCCCGCCGGAAGCCGTTCAAGCCAATTACTAGCTTGGTCGCGAAGGTAAAATTGAAATAGACGCATGCGCGTCCTTTCCCTATGGTCACCGTTAAGGTCTAAAGAGTCTGCGAGTTTAAGAAAGTCCTTAAGGTGTTGGTTCGGATCCTCGGACCTAAGTCCGTGGAAAGAACATCCGTTTTGCACCAACCGGATGGTGTCAGATCTGAGAGGAGCCATATCATTCCCTTCGGGGATTTCAATGGTATTCCTGTAGCCTTCGTGGCTAGGCCTGGAGTAATCTCCAAGGGTGCGGATAGGATTTCCGTTTTCCATGAGGTCAACGAAAATGAATTACGAAACAAAGAAAAAATAGATAGACTAAAGAAACCTAGAAAAGAAAAACAAAAATCTTACTCGAAAGGATTCGATCAAGTAGAACTAAGCTTTACTAAGTTCTGATCCTAACTATTCCCCAAGCAGCGGCGCCAAAAACTTGATGCGTCTCCCAACAGGATTGGAGGATGAAAAATCGGAAGTTTTACAACTCCCTAGGTAGAGTACCTAATCGATGTAGTAGTAGTATAGGTAAGGCTCGGGGTAGATTTTGTCCTCTAGGGGAATAGGTTGGGAAGGATCTCGACTAAGAATAACTAACAACTAACAGGTTGAGGGAAGATTCTTTTTGTATTTTTATATTTTATGAAAGCAGTAAAAATCATATATTTGAGAGAGGTTCGTTTGGTTTAGCACTTAAGCTAATATCTACGATACTTTTGGTGATAACAATATAATAAAAGATTGTTGTCTTTGCTTGGTTCATGAACAACGCTTAGAATACTTTTCCACGAGTTGTTGCCTTTTTGCCTTGTCATGAGTTAAATTAATTATTTCCTAAGATCCAAGCCGTATATACGATAAAGCCTACCTATCTAGTAAGCCGTTAGGGCGAAGCTCGACAAAGTAGTATAAATACTGTTACCGGCCCCCAAAAGTGTACTAGACGCATTTGAAATACATTAAAGAGTGATCAACCACTTTATAACAAGGTATGGTTTACCCAATTGAATCCCTTCAAGCCCTCGTGTTTCCCAAGAACATCATCATTAATTACAGACAGATTAATGGTTTTCTAAGGCTTAACACGCATAAAGATCACAAGAGGAAACAACTCTAAGATCTACATTCTAAGTTACATACACTAGAAAAAAAACACAACAATAAGGAACTTAGCCAAGCATGCTTATGATAAAATAAACACAAGTGATAATTAAACAAGACATGATTAATTAAACACTTACTTGATAGATCAAAGTAGGTTAATTAGGGTTTTAAGGCCCGAAATAGCCTAACAATAGCTGACAAATAACTAGGCCTTTTTACTCCAAAGTTACACACAATAAAACTAAAATTCGGGTTTGTATTTATACTAATCATCGTTGCGACGGTGTCAGGTTATAGCTCACGACGCCGTCTGAGTTGGAATCTTCGAGAAGTAGGGTTTCTTTATGGTCTGAGACGCCGTCTTGTTATATGATGCGATGCCGTCTGGTTTCTCTGTTTACTCTGAGTCGGTATCTAGTGTTATCTGCGACGCCGTCTGGAGGCCTTGTCCAACTAGTTTCTTTGATTCTTCTACTTGGCTTGTAGTCTTGTCCGATTCTTCTCCAAATGAGCTCCAAAACAGCAATATCCACCAAAATGCCACCCAAATGCTAAATACCTGAAAAAGAACGATTAAATACCTATTTTGGGCATAAAACCACGATTTTAGGGCTTAAATGGCCCCAAAAAAGTGTATAAAATGACACCTCATCACCAAACACTCCTTTAAAATTTTAAAACCCGAATTCGGCTAAAACAAAAAAAACAGGCTAATCACACAATGTGGCTTGCATACTACAGAAAATACATAGCATACAAAAGTATTTGTATCTCAAATAACAACAGAATGACGTAAAACAATTACATACTAACATATATTTCATTCATAGAAGCTTCATTTACATTATCCATACAAGCATTGACAATAGCTTCCAACTACCCATACTACACAAACTAGACGCATATAATTATGACAGACAAACTTCATACACACTACATAACCACAGACACGACTACCAAACCTAAGAACCCATTACCATCTACATACCTAAGGGCTGCTTCCACCAAAAGCTTTACAACGCTATAAAAGCCCACACAAAAGAAACACACAAACCCCAAAAAGACATTAACACACATTCACAACCAAAACACCACCCAACACCGTCCCGTTCCTCCTAAGCCTACCAATACAGATGTTCTTCTCTGCTATCTTGACTTCAACCTCCTTCATCATAAGACGGCAACGAACAACTTTCTCCAAATTTTCCAGACGTAGGCGCTCCAACAAACCCAAAATGGCATCGCTAGCGGCCAAATCTTCATCATCCCTCAGCTTGCCGATTGAAGCGGCTAACCTCCTAACAGTACGTGAATGATCACGAGACAACTTATGAAACTGGTCAACCTTGCTCACATCTGCGGACACTTCCTGATACAGCACTGTTAGCAAACGCGCCCTAAGCGATTGGGGAACATGGTCATTAGGTAACTGACCGACATTCACGTTAGGCAACTGACCATCATTCCCATTAACCATCTGAGAATCATTGCCATTAGGCAACTCAGGAACATGTCCATTAGACAGAATCCCATTTTGAACCACTGAAGAAGACACAGTTTAAGATTGCGCCATTTGATATATAGTGAATAGTAAATAAAAACTATGAAAAAATAAAGGACGACACAAACTATGCAAAAAACTACTACTTATAGAGTGAAGAAGAGCATTGCTCACCATTGAGATGCAAAAAAATGAAACCATCAAACTCCTCCGGTATCATCGATACTACCACAGTACACCAGAAAGAACACCTAAAACCACTATCAAGCCCACCACACTTAGCCCCAAACCAAAAATATATATTTAGAGCCCTTTTATTTTAATGATAAAAAAAACATTTTAAACACAAAATGTTTAAACACATAAAAAAATATATATTTAACAAATATTATTTACCAAAAAAACAAATATTGGGTTAGACAATTTTCTTTTAAAAAACGTATGCATTTACTCAGTAGTTGAAAACAATTTATAAAACTATATTTATAAACTTAAATCCTTACAAATATTATTTACCGAGAAAACAAATATTGGGTTAGACAATTTTGTTTTAAGAAAAGCGTACGCAAATCAACCAAACATCATTAACATGAGGCACAACTAAAACATACTCGGTTTATTTAAATTTAAAAAAAAAAACGTTTCGTATTACTTTAAACCGCCATACACATCATCCCGCTTATTAAACAAAAGAAACACAAATGTAATATCCTAAGAAAACAATTACTTCAAACTAAATTAACTTTTTTTTTCAAAGAAACTAAAAATATGTCCCTAATCCTACTTACAAGATAGCCGTTCAAAAAAAAAAAAAAAAAAAAAAAATCCTACTTACAAGATAAATGTACACTGAGAAGCGGAGCTAGGAATTCGTATTGAGGGGGCCCTGAAAATTTCTATAGTAACATACACTACATAGATCATTTAACTTACCGGTTTAATGATCTAACCATCCTAGTCGACTTATAAGACATGAAATTACAATAAAGTCTTTAAGTTAATAAATTGTACTTTAAATCATGGATAAGATAGTTGCTTGTTATAAAATCAACAACTTTGCATAAACACTATAAACAAACTAAGTATCCGCTTTGCTACTTTCTTAATCACTCTTTTAATTCCTTATAAACATTCTTCCTCAAATACTCAAATCTATTTTTCACCATATGGACTATTTAATAGAGTTTCAAAAATATATGTAGCGACTAAAATACTTACTCAAAAAGTTGAAAAATGGAAAACAGAAAACAAGCATGATGGATGTGGAATTTTTTGCCGGGGATGGCAACTTTTTTTGAAAACCTCTTTTTCTCTTCGAGTTACGAAAGAAAATTAGACAAGTTAATGTCTTCGTATTACTATTAGTGTAGTTATTATTCAAAGCATCTAAAAGAAGAAGAATATAAAAAGAAAAATTAAAAAGAGGGGATAATTGTTTTACCAAATGTTATTTGCATAAAATATAAAATAATTGAATAAAGATAACAAGTCAAACAAGTGGTACTAACCAATTACTTACTTCTAGTCTCTCTCTTCCATTTTTATCTCCTTCTTCATATATATATATTTTTTTTGAACGGCAGAATCTCCTTCTTCATATACTAGTGTCTACTATTCAAAATTTCAAAAGTGGTTTTCTTAAGTGCTGCGACAAACAATTAATTTTCATCCGACGACCATAATGACGTATGTGCGTTAGATGAAAATTAATTGTTTGTGTCATTGTACGACTATGTTAATGATCACTATTTATTTTAGTCCGATACGCGTTTACTTTTAATGTTTACTTTTAAAGATAAGCCGCGTAGACTAGAAATAATCAATAAATGTAAACGGTCACCAAATAAATTAAGGTTTACATCAAACAAGTAAGGAATAATTATTTTGAGAATAATTATGTACTTCGAGTATTTTTATTTTTATTGGTCACGTAAAAGGGTTACGTTTCGCGATAAAATACATTTGTACGCACCCCGGAAATACCTAGACATACCTAGACTCAAACCAATACCCACTTTGGAAGCCTAAACACAAAACTTAATCAAGTCTTGTGTTTATATCACTTGGAACCCGAAATTGAGCAAGTGACTTGTACAAAAATCGTCCTTGGTGAATTTCTTACTAGTAAATCTTACTAATGATCCTTAAAAGGTACATGTACTTAGGCTAGGTAATTAAATCTTGTCCTAATGGTTCCCTAATGAACTATAACACAATGGGTAATAACCACTTTGCTTCTCTTGCCCTCCTTGTGCCGCGAACCAACAAGAAAGAACACAAACCCAAGAGATTTGCTAGCTAAGCAAATCTTGTACATCCTTAGCTCATTAATACTTGTACTTAAGTGGTTTAGCCCCAAACCATGAGTGGCTAACTAAGGATACTCGAAAACCACTCCCTAAGGGCACGGTTTGGTTTTGTGTGGACTAAGAAATGTGACTAAGCTCACTTGCCTATAAAATATGCTCCTACACATACACTTAGACCTTTCTTAAACTTACAAACACTTAAACACTCACTACCTCTCTTGTTCGGGTTATATAAACCGCAACCAAGCATACTCACGTTTCCATTTCGAACCAACAAGTAACCACAAGGGTTATTCGAGCTAGGGTTGGTTGGTTCTATCGTGTACACATTTGGATTAGCATTCTACGCGTCCAAGACTCACCAATCCACGACAAGGAAAAGCTAGGACCTTTGTAAGTCTAAACGATCCTACTTATGCCAATTTAATATAAGACTAGTTATCTTTGTCGCGTATGTTGCATTTATATGTCGAATGTCGTTTAATCTACTTACGTGGTGTTAAGAACGTGAAAGCTAACGCAAACAATAACCTTGTTATTTAAAAACGTACACGACATGGGTAACGAGCTTTGTTCGTAAATTTAAAGAGAAACTATGCGTAAACCATTATGGTAAACACGACATAAGGGTGTGGGAACATGTAGTCGACGTTAATGAACGTTTGCATGTCACAAGTCACGATTAGACAATGTTAAACGCTTTCGTTTTGGTATTAGACGTTTAAACGGCAACCATAATTCACGAATAAACCGTTCGAACCCTTAGCGGGCTACGCAACCCAACGCAAGCCCAATGCAAGGCCCATAAGCCACGATAAGCTCCCACAGCTTATTCGTGTGCTTATGCACAGCTTAATGAGCTTAGTATAGGCTTAACAACATAAGTGAACCTTTCGTATTTCTTTTAAGACCAAACGGACCCTTAATGGGCCTCCTAGCCCATTTACGAGCCCTAACAAGCAAATAAGCTCACAATAAGCTCGAGTAGCTTATTGGTGACCTTATGAGGGCTTAATCGGCTTAACAAACCCAAATGATGCCAATGGGCCGAGCCCCGACCCCTAGAACCTTACCGGGTCACTATCGAGCCCAATAGGCCCAAACCGTGTGCTTATTAGCTTATCGGATAAGCTAAATAAGCACACCGGCCTTCCAAGTGCTTATTAGACATAAATATACTTAACGGACCCTAATGGACCCAACGAAAAACTTTCAAACCTTACCGAGCCTTAACGGGCCCAAGACCGGCCCAACAAAGGTTCTAAATAGCTTATTCAGCTTATTTGGAATAAGCTGAAAAGGAAACAGTTAATTCGGCTGAAATACAAGTTGGAAAAGCATTAGGAGAAGTCTAAAACCTTAAATACCCTTATCGGGCCTCAACCGGCCCAAACCGGCCCAAACTCAAAAGCTTATTAGCTTATTTTAAATAAGCTAAACACGGGACAGAAAAAGCTAAGTTGAAACAAATGAGAAATAAGCTAAAATGCCTAAGAAACCATTTAGTTTCTATCCGGGTTAAGCTATTGGGCCCGTAAGCCCAATAAGCTCTAAATAAGCTTCAATAAGCTCGACGAGCTTATTATAAGCTAAACCAACTCACGCGAACTTATTGTGGGCATCTAGACTTATAAAATCTATAACGGACCTTTAATAAGCCAAACGGACCTTAACGGGCCCAATAAGGCCCGTTAAGCCAAAATAAGCTCGATGAGCTTATTTTTCCACCGGAACCCTTTTTGTAAACTTAAACGAGCTTAATAAAGAAAACGCCACTTGTTGGGATGGATTCGGAGTTGAAAATGAAATTTTTACAAGTCGGGGGACTAAAACCGTAATTTCCGAAACATAAGGAGCTAGTTTTGTCAAATTCGAGTTTTAATAACTCCAGGGACTATTCTTGTAATATTCTGAAACTTAAGGGTTTAAGTACAAACTATAAAAACCTAAACTATCCTT
>BQNB010043379.1:0-21886 GCA_026074375.1 Tanacetum coccineum
AATAAGAAAACACGCCTTGGTTGAGAATTCCCAAAGAGCAATTGATTTCTGAAGCGCCAAATTAACCATCACATCACGTAACAAATACCTTCAATTGCTTATGTAAACGAATATTGACAATCCAGTTGAGCCACTCGTTATAGGAGTTAAAAGCCACTCGTTATAGGAGTTAAAAGCCACATCACATAACAAGTCATGTACTTACGTCCATTTTAGTTTAATACGAGACCTTTTACGTATGGTACAATTTGTTAATGAGAATAAAATCAATCAATACCAATTTAGGAATCTTCATACTTGGATACACATCTTTGGCGAACTCTCAATATTTTTCATCTTACAATTTAAATTTAAAATAAGGAGACCTGTGTATACATAATATTTTTAAGATATATTATATTCTGAATAAACTAATTCGCAATTGAACAGCTAACAATGTCACCTAGCTAGCTCCTTTTACGGTAAGGAAACTAAATGGAAAGAGTCGTGTTAAAAAAACATGCCGACTTCTTGGGTGACTGAGCTAGAACTATGCTCATATCGAAAAATGTTAGTCACACAATTTTTACAAAAAGATATACACACATGTGTCACTCGATTATAGACAGTAAAAATCAAGAAAAAGAAAACTTAATACCACTTAATTGGTACACCTTAAATGTTACATGCGTGTATAGATTTTTGTTTGTGAAAATTATGTGTAATATTGCTCGAAAGTTTAACCACCAAATTTGTTTTCATCTTTATACTTCTTATAACTGTATTATGTTTGGACTCTAAGTTTTATTGGGTAGTTTGTTTCATTTAAGTAACTATTTGGGCTAACATAAAGCTGCACTTGTTGCATTTTAATCAGTTAATCTAAAGTTGCATCACAAATAACTTTTGGTTTAAACTAAAGTTGTACAATAAAGGTTAATATTTTTACATGGAGATTGTCTTTGGATCGGTTTTCTCACAGGTTGAATATCTCTTTGCAAGGAATGGGTATTTCGGCTATTTCTTGTTTCACTTGCAATGCTAACGTTGAATCTGCCAATCATATTTTCTTTGAATGCATTATTGCTTATGATTTATGGAAGCTCGTGTATAGATGGTGCGAAATTTCCTTTGTCCAAGCTTTATCTTTTAAAGCATTTAAAGATTGGTTATCCTCTTGGCATGCTCCTAAAGAAAAGAAACACAGGCTTTTCATCATTTCTACCTCGGTTTTCTGGTGGCTTTGGAGATTCCGAAATAGTGTTACTTTTAACTCTCAACCGTTGAGAAAAAGTGACATTTTTGATTGTGTTCGTTCTACTTCGTTTTCTTGGCTCCATAACAGAGGCAATTTGATTTTATCCTGGACGGATTGGCTGAAGTCCCCTCTAATGACCGCGTGTTTGGACAATGGTTGAATACTTTGTTTCAGAAGGCTGCTTTCTTGTCTCGCTTTCTTTCTCGGGGCTTGTTTGGGGTTTCTTCAAAAACCACCTCGGAGTGAAAACCGGTGGCTCGGCCTCCGTGGTGGGGGGTTTTTCTTTTGGCGGAGTGAAAACCGATTGTTGGGCCTCCGTTTCAAAAGTTTTTTCATCCCTTTAGTTTCCCTCGCAGTTAAAGTTCCGGGTTGCATCTTTATGCTTTTATTTTTTGTATTTCATATGTACTTTTAAGTTTCTAGCTTCTTGCTAGACTCTTTTTTTTTCAATATATTATCAGCCGTTCAAAAAAAAAAACAGCATACGTATATCATCGAGGGTTGTATATATACAAAAGACACCTTTAGATAGTATTACGCTCCGTGACATAAAATCGAGTGTGGCACAACGCCTCAGTGCGTCCATCCATGTCTTCTGGATTAATTTCTTATTTCTTTTAAAAATTACTGTCGTAAGTTCGTAACATTCTGCATATTTCAGATAACATGTCATAGAGGCCTGTCCAAATCTCGTAACATCTAAAAGAAATGAGTAATATTTATGTTCAAAACATCATCATCTTACGTTTATATGGACATTCTAATTTTACATCCATATCCATTTCGAAACAAATTTTTTTATCCTCTTTCTTGAATACATATCACCTATCCAATTTGTCTACTTAAACACGCGTAGCATTTTTACTAAACACAATGTTAGAATGCATTTATTGCAAGTATACTATAAGTTGCATTACCAAATGCATTTAATTGCGTTTGTGTGTAAACTATGGCTACAAAAAGAAATGAAATAAATAGCCCTGAAAACCATGTGAAGCGAAACATGCATGGGCACCGTTCATGGAAGTACGGTCCAGGAATTACATTTTTCTATGTTTCTTCATAAATACTTGATATACCATATTTGTGAAACTTAATTTTAGCGGTATATATAATTAAGTAAACAGAAAGCTAGCCTTCGTCGTACAGAAAGCTAGCCTTCTTCATATAGTAATAAGTAAAAATCGTTTTACATGTAGCATAATTGGAACAATTGTTGCTCCTTTAGAGTGATTTGCATCTTCTCTAAACTAAGTTAAATCGCTCTTCATGATAACATATACGTGTTTAAATGGTTTATAGCAACAATACTCAGAGTGATTTAAACATAAACAATGCACATATCGTTTCAACATTTCTAAACTCTTGTTAGAAGTTTATCAAAGAATTTAGAGAAAGAGTGTTTGCGGAATAACACTCATAGTTGAATGACAATTTTGTGATCTTCTCTATAACTTAAATACTCAACTTTAGTTATGGCATAAGTATGAACTTTTCTTACTCGCTGAATGTTATACGGCCAAGTTCAATTCGATGAGTAAATGCTCTTAAATGTGTATCACATGAATTGCAAGAGATGCATTTAGTCCTTCTAAACATTATCCTTTATAACATAGAATTCGGGTTACAAATGTTGTCTACTTTACGCGTGTTGAGCATCTAATGAGTGAGTGATATTGCATTAAATGCTGTTATACTAAATAACGAGATAAAGTCTTCTTTAAGAAATACTGATTGACACTCTTTGTACTTTCTTACCAACTTTGGATGGTGTGGTTTCGCATGAAGACACGCCTTATCCTTTTTGCTTAAAGTAGATATTTCTCGCCTTTTACCTTCTAGATATAAGAGATTCTTTGCTGAGCATATTAACATCGTCAGAGACGGAACCAGGACACAATTGGACCAGGTGCATTTACGAAAAGTTATACGAAACAAGGAATGCAAATTTTTGGGACCAGGTGCACTTAGGAAAAATTTAACAAAATTTAACACTACGCCACAAAATTTAACAATATTTAACACTATGCCGCAAAATTCCATGGGGGTCCCGGGACCCCCCGGGACACCCCCTGGTTCTGTCCCTGAACATCGTTGAGTGAGCCACTGCCATCTTTACTGAATTGAACTTCTTTTTTGTGACTTGTGCTTAAGCGGCTGAACCACATCAATCAATGAATTAAAGACTCTTTGTCTTCAAGAACTTAGAAGGAGTTGGGTGAACTATTTGGAGCGACTAGGTTATATTTAGACTATTTTATGTTTAAATCTATTCGAAGATAGAAGTACGTTGAAATGGCTCAACAACAAATGGTCATTTAATTTCAATAAAATAATTTATATTTTTTAGCCTTTAAAAATAAATATAAACAAAATAGTTATAAGTCACTGAAGAAAAAGATAATGTATACAAGAGGTGAGATCATGATAGAACAATATCATCTCAAATAATAAAAGAACACATCATAGCCATCCATTTTTCATCAAATAAAAAAAACAATTAAAAAACTCCACTTTCTACATTTTTTAAAAAATAAAATATCTTGCAAACGGTAAATCGTCAAATGACAAAAAATACACCATCGCGACGAGAATTAAATCATCTTTCTATAGAGGGGCACTTTTATATACTATCGACGAACTTTTTTTCGATTTTTTTTTCAGTCGCTTCTGAAAAAACCACATGTGATTTGTAGCACACAATCACATGTGATTTCATAAAATCACATGTGATTTTTTCAGACATAACTAAAAAAAAATCGATTTCATATATTTTTTACGACTTTTTAGTGTTAAAATTTTCGCCAAAAAGAATTACACGTGATTTGTAAAATCACTTGTGATTTGTCGTTTTTAAAAATCACATGTTATTTCATAAATCGCATGTGATTTCACAAATTCACTTATGATTTTTAAAGTAATAAATCACGTGTGATTTCATAAATTCATAAATCGCATGTGAATTTTCAAATTTACGTGTGATTTTTAATTTAAGAAATCACATGTGATTTTTTGAATCACGTGTGATTTTTTCTGGGCGGAAATTTAAAAAAAAAGTTCGTCGAAAGTATATAAAAGTGCATGTCTATAGAAAAATAATTTAATTCTTTTCGCGATGGTTAATTAAATTTAAATCAAACGAAAAAAATACACCATCGCGACGAGTATTTTTTTATCTTTCTATAGGGGGCACTTATATATACTTTCGACGAACTTTTTTTCTTAATTTTTTTTCCTGTCACGTCTGAAAAAATCACATGTGATTTGTATCACAATCACATGTGATTTCGTAAAATCACATGTGATTTTTTCAGACGCGACTGAAAAAATAATCAAAAAAAAGTTCGTCGAAAGTATATAGAAGTGCCCCTCTATAGAAAGATGATTTAATTCTCTTCGCGATGGTATGTTTCGTTTTGCGTAACGATTAACGGTTTGTGAGATATTTAATTTTAAAAAAATAGGATGAAAGTGGGTTTATGAATTAAATTAAAATAAGAATTAATCTAAATCATTAGATGGAAATAAAATGGATAGTTGAGACGAAGTGAATTGTTTTTTAATTAGATAATGTTATATATAGAACTTTTCTCATGCATACAAATGTAACCCAAGATGTGCATTAAAATCACTAGTTTTAAGTTTCGTGCACGCACAAGATTTAAACATGAATCAAATATATTTTAGACTTATAGTTTAGTTTACGGACATATAAGAAAATGCATGTGTTCAATGTTTTGTAATTGTGATACAAGTACAACTAATAATTATGTAGTAGTTTTTAATTTAATCTTTTAATTACGTATCAATATCGATTAATATTTTTTTAAAGATTTTTGTTGGTTGAAAGATCTAACTTTGTTTAACTAACATGAGTGTTGAGATTGATGTTCTTGTTTAAATTAACTATTGATATAATTAAGTACACAATATACGAGTTTAATAACACATAATAAGTGTTGATTAAGTTAAAATATAGAACTTAAAAAAAAATCTGGATATCCTTATATAACCTTTAAACATGAATTACATGAGGCGTTGTTATAAGTTTACACTCAACTCCGTATAACTAATTTAAATTTCACCAACAATTTAATAATTACTTCATCTTTTTTTAAGTTTCTTTTTTTCATATATTTGACACCTATATTTTAAGGGAAATACTATAGTCACCCATGACACATTAAAAGGTAGAAAAAGTACACAAGATTCCCTCTCTCACTATCCGTTTACAGTACAACACAGTTTTTTATCTGCTTCGTACATTTTGTCAGTTTAATACTTTTGACTAGTTAAACTTTATATCTTTTGTTTCGCACTTCCGTTTCACAGTTTTATGATATAAACAACATTATAAAAATAAAAGAAAAATAAAAAGAAACCGTAAAATAAAGGGGGGTACAAATGACTTTTTTTTGGGGGAGGGGGGTCTTAATAAATATCCTATATTTTAATTTGTTTTTTTCTAACTTTGAACATTTTTTTTTTCCATTTTGACTTTCAACTGCCCAATAAGAATATTCGATTTTTCCACGTGTCAAAATAGAGCAATCTGATTGACCCAATTTGTTTCTCAACAAGATCATTTTAGCAAAATACTACCAAAATAATATAAATAAAAAGATTCATTTATTAGAATTAATTTATTGGCCACCAAGTTATTGCTTGTTTTTGTATTTGATCTTATTTCTTTATGCTTCGGTGTACCAAATTATCTAGTTATACATATTTGAATATATTAGGGTTAAAGCCATAAATTATCAATGTCTTTACAAAATTTTCACATCTAGCTAACTTACTTTATAAAAACCCATTAACACCATTCAAACTTTTGAATTTATTCAAAATTTATAAACATTCTCAAATGTGACCGGTGATAACCCATTGTCAAGTACGAATTACTTACAACTTTTATATTTAACCGTCATTTTTATTTCAGTTTAGTTTTTATATATACCTCAGTTAATATTCTTAACCTCACCCCACCTAATTTATCCGACACTTATTTATATCGACACTCAGTTATTACACTCTTAGTTTTCACCCACCCTTTTTCCCTAAATTTTCTCACATAAATTCTAAATTTAAATCCATGTAATTGGTTCAATTCTATACTATTGTTAAAATCCCTAATTTGACGTAAAGTGGACAAAAATTTTGTTTTTACTGTTAACCTAAAACACGATGAAATTTTCGTTTAAGGTTATGAAAAACAATTGACAAATTTGAACTTTGAAGGTATGTCTTTTGAAGATTTACATGAAATAGTTAGACGTTCAATGCATTCCCCAGTCTAAATTGCATATTGTTCTAGTGATGAAGATGATATAGTGATGCATACTATTCTAGTGATGAAGATGATATAGATTATGTAGACTTTTTTACTGAAGGAGAAGATAATGTGGTGATTAAGAACTTAAGTACAAAGGACCCTTTCTGAATAAGCTTTGTAGTAATAATGGCCATTTTAGAGGTTTCACAAATGAACATATCACTGCTATTATAGACTTACAAATGAAATACCATGATTCTAGTAGTTTAGACCCTTGCCACAAAGTTTAGAGAGCTATTTTTTTATCCAATACATGACCCCTCCCTTCCTTTGAATAAAATGCAACCAATATTAGGCATAAGGTTTGACCATCTAGAATGGTTGAAACTGTGTTTAGCCAATTATAGGATGAAAAATGGTTATCAATTGTGGTTTTAGAGGAATGATTAGAGGTAGTTGTTAGGGTTATGTGATAGGGATGTGAATGCAAGAAGATGTGCAGGTTATGATACCAAAAATAAAAAGGAAAAAAAACATTTATTCAATTATTGATGCAAACAAGCTAAGAAAGTTAATAAGAAATCCGTGAAAAAGAAAATTACTTTTAAGATTAATAAGGTTGTAAATAGTAAAAAAATGAAGGTACTGGAAAAGATGGAGAGGAGTCAAGTGGATATCAAGTCACTTACAGCTGAACATAAGTGCTCTAGAAACTACAACCCAGGCTCTCTAGTCACATATAAATGGATAGCACGCCAATATGAAAAAGACATAATTGCAGACCCTTTCATTCCTTTGTTGAAAATGAAAGCTGACATTCGAGAAAAGTTACTCATAAATGTTAGCCTTGGATAATTAGATGCCAAACAGACCAAGGAGAAAAAAGTGAAGGCACAAAACTCTAAAAAACTCTCCTAACCCGTAGGCGAATTTGGCGATTCACGATTTTTATCCCTAAATCGACTTTACCTCTAATCGTCCTTCTTTCTTGTTTTCTTGCAATGATTCTATCATGGAACTGGTTTAACACTCGTTTTTTTATCATATCTCTATACTAGATTTGTTGTTTGTTATAGTGTTAAGGCATTATGGTTTGTTTTGTTTTAGGGTTTTCATAAAATCGATGTTCTTAAAAACATTATAATTATTGTTTTTTGGCTTCATTAATTACATCAATAACATCATAACTTCTGCTAGGGTTCGAATCATGTGAAGTGAAAGTTCTGTTCTTTTTTCAAAACCCTAATTTTAAGGATTTTATGTGTTAACCGAAGCTGAGACGCTACTAGTGCTTCTTGATTTGATTATTTGTGCATGTTTGGAGTATGAAAAGTGTTTTCTTGGTTTCAGGAGGGAGTAAGGAGAGGAATAAGCAAAATAACATTCGTGTAGGTGATCAAAGTAGGGACAAAAACACTGGGAACTTGGATTTGCATTCTAGCTTTCAAAGTTGAGTGATGGAGTGATGAAGGATGTGACTAGTACTCCAATGGTGGACATGAACGTAGAACACCAATCTAATCCAATCATTGCTTTGAATCCAAAATAAGCTAATGCATCGACTGAGTCTACAAAAGGACATATGTCGGCGGATAATACTACTCGACATGTTTCTTTTGCAACATTGTTGAAAGGTGAATCGAGTAGGAAACAAGTTAATTTTCGTACATTTCTTGCACTGGCTCGTAATAGGGCGGATGTAGCTATCTCAAAGGAGTCGATTAGTATTGTTAGTAAACGATTTTGCAAATCTGTTTATGGGTAAATGAGTGACATTTCCAGTTGTTGAGAACTACGTTAAGAATGCTTGGATAAAATACGGCCTTATCAGGTCAATGATGAACATCAATGGTATGTTTTTCTTCTAGTTCAGTTCAAATCACGGGATGAACTCGATGCTTGAAAATGGTTCGTGGTTAATTCATAATGTGCCACTAATCTTGAGAAAGTGGTCACCCATGCAATCATTATGAAGGAGGACATGTGTAATGTTCTTGGTTGGGTTAAGTTTCATGACATTCTGATTACCGCGTTCACAAAAGATGGTTTGAGTGTTAATGCAACCAAGCTAGGCACCTCATTGATGCTCGATTATAAGACTGGTATGTGTCTAGAGTCATGGGGTAGATCGAGTTATGCAAGAGCAATGATTGAATTACGGGTTGATGTAGAGTTGAAAGACACTCTAGTCATGGATATTCCCAAGCTAGAGGGCGGTGGGTATACAAGGAGCATTATTTGTGCTGAGTACGAATGGAAGCCTCCAAGATGTTTGACTTGCAAGGTCTTTGGCCACCATCCCGGATGAATATCCTAAAGAAATTGTCTCAGATGTATCAAAGAATTTGAAGATGCCAAGATAAGCTGCTTGTGGACCTCCTGTTAGTTTGAAGCCTAAGTCTAGTTTTGTTTACCGATCGGTCTAACATACCAATAAGATATTTGGTAAAAAGAAGCAAGCTGGATTGGCTAGACAAGATGTAAGTAATTAGAACCCATTTGACACGCTTAATTCTGTTTAGAATGATGATGATATGGGTACAAATGGGGGAAATTTAAAGTTGGCTAAGAAGGGGGCCAATTTTGGCGTGGTTTCTTCTGCTCACAGGATTTCATCCGAGGCATTTGGTAGTCCAACTACTACCCCTCTATTAGAAAGGATTAATAACCTAGAAAAAATGCTAGATGGGAAACTTGTGTTTGTGGATGATGATGAGAAGCCGCTAAAAAGGTTGATGATCTGGTTAAAGCAGATAGTGATAGTGATGTTGATGTGGTTTATGATGAGACTGCTCAATTCATGACTAGTGAAGGTGAAAATGATGCAAGCTTAAACAAGGATGAAAATTATGACATCTATGATACTTATGATCATGAAGGTTTAGCTAAACAACAATTGGCATTCTGTGATAGGATGGATATTAATCTTTGTGGTCGTAGTAGAAGATAGTTTGTGTTTAGTATCTTTATGAGTCAAATGTAAGTTGGTGTCTAGTGGTTCTTTCCTTTGATATGAGTAGTTCTATCTTGTTATGTATACTTTACCGTTTATCTAACGGGCTGAGACGTGAGATTCACTCACTCCGATATACATAACTGTTTTTATTGTAATATACTTACCGGGTGAAAACCCTTTACAAAAAAAATCACAAGTTAGTAGGTTAGGGAGACAAATGACTTGTAGTAACCGTGAGTACAAATGCCATAACAAACAAAATTAATGATAAGGAACCTATACCCAAACCAACAAAGGTGAAGAACATAGCCTGGTAGGAGAAGAGATCTATATTATGGTTGTTATGCTTCAAAAGAGGTCGTGCTAGAGGGTCTGTAGGAGGCATAATGGGTCCAAGTGATGGCAGAGGTAAGGCTTCTATTATAGGTGGTGGTAGTGCAGCCAGATGTGGTAGAGGTCTAGGTAGAGGTGGTAGGGATGACCCTAAAACCAAAGGTGGTGGTAGAAAAGGTGGAACAAATATAGTAGTAAATGAAGAGGTATGCAGTTTATGCATAATTATGTATTCTATATGTTGTTGGCAAATAAGTGTTAATTTTTGTGCCTAATTACTTAACATTTAAAAGGAATTGAATGAGGATGATACAATAAATTCCATGGAACATGAGTACATAGAGCATCTATTGATTAAAGAATAGGAAAAGAGGGTTGCAGAAGAACAAGCTAGGCAAGAAGAATTAGATAGAATACTAATAAAGAATAAGAAGAAGAATTTGAGCATAACCAGCAGTGGTATAACCATGAGAAATGGAGCTAAGATGATTCCTTTGAAATGGAACATTTGAATAGGAATGCGCAGAGTATCAATGACAATTCATAAACAGAAGAATCTGTTGTCAATAACATTTTAGAACAACTTGTTGAGCAAAGGGTAGATCAACAAGGTTTGAGACTTAGTGTGGATGAAGCATGGGCAAAAGTTGTTTAAGAAAATGTAGTAGTTGCAGAGATTATTGACAAGGGCAATGAAGTTGATACAAGTTCAGAAGCAAAACCAGAAAAAAGCAAGGAAAAAGGAAAGCTGCAACAACTGATGATGCACCTTTCAGGATTTACCACAAGAACAGAAGTAAATCTGAGATGATATTTCTAATGAGGATAAAGAAAACGGGTTTGGAAAGGATGGTAAAGGATCTACACCTAATAAAGCATTCTCGTTGCAGTAGTATTGGAATCTATATCTTTATTTACATTCATGTTAGACGTTATTAAATATATGCATGAAAACACCAAATTAGTTGTCTTATGTTATGGTTGTATGTGTAGCATCACATGTGAACTTGTAATATTTTGTGGTACCAAAAATAAGGGGATTTCCCCCTACATGCCTAAGGTAATGTCTTGATAAATGCAAACCTTTTCAAGTATTTCATGTGGTATTTAAGTGCATTAAGTATTTCGATTTGATTGCCATGTGGCCACTTACAAATACAACATAAACAATACAACTTTTCAATTTGAAAAGAACTAATTTTAATCATCCTTAGATCTCATGAAACCACCTTACAGTTCAAATACATCAACTCTTATTTCATTGCCAATACAACAACAAGAAGTAGTACAAGTATAAAACATGTTGACTTCTAAAAAGTCAAACTGATAAGAACATTGTTTACCTCTTGATTCTTCCCAATTAATTCATCATGTAACTCCATTATCCTTTTTTCACGGCTTATTTGATTTTGTATAGGGTTAAAAAACATACATCTTGTCCATATGATGTCGATACCATTCATGTTCAATTTCGAGATCAAACCACAACCATGTTGCACATTTCTTCTTAGTGGGTTTCTGAAATTAGAGTACTTTGCTTACTTAGAGCTTGTTATAGTTAAGAAAACTATAAAGAAATCAACTACAACACTTACTGATCGATTCAGACACACAAGAAAACGTCTACAAGGATTTGTGGGATTCTAAGATGTCAAAATAAAGAAGGCCACACACATAAAGCTTCATCAAGCCATCAAGTTCACAATGTTGCTAAACAATCAATGTGTACAAAGCCATCTAAGTTTAAGCTTATTGAAAAGATTCAAGTGTATTATGATCCAATGTAACAGTGTTGTTAGTTTGTATATGTAATAGTGTAGTTGTACTGAATAGTGTAGCTTAGCTTAGTTTTAGTTCTAGTTTAATTGATTAGCTTAGCTTATAGTTTCAATAGTGTGACTTTTACAGTTGGCTTTAGTCCTATAAATAGGACTATGTATTTCCCTTTCAGTTCTTATTGAGAAATAACTACTTTTCTCGCCTAAATGACTTTCTCTCTCAACTGTTCTCATAATTTAAACATGGTATCAGAGCAAATCCAATGCTCAACCATGATCACGCCCCTTATTCTGCCACAATAACTGCTCTCAACAACCTTTTAACCATCCCTAACAAACTCTGGCCACCATAACAAACTTCACCACCATAACAAACCACCATTTCACACCATTTTTTTACTCAAACCAATCATATTTCTGATCAAAATCATCTCAAAACTACGATTAACAACTCAATTCACTACCATTCATACTCAAAATCAACAATCACAAATCAAGAAATTCAAAAGCAAAAATGACGAGAACATCAACAACCACCACTACCACCACTAACAGTGATGAAATCACATCCAATCATCCATTATTATTACATCAAACTAATTATCTAGGCCTTCTTCTCATTCCAAAGAAACTAACATGATTAGACACTACAGTTATTGGAAAACATCCATTATGATTGCTCTTAATGCAAAGAATAAGATGAAACTTGTTACTGGTGAGTTTCCTGAACCAACAATGGAGTCTGATTTGAGAGCAATATGGGAAAGAAACTATGACATGTTGATCTCATAGATTCTCAATAATGTAAGTGAGCAAATCAGCAACAATTTGAACTTTATCAATTTTGTGTCAAAACTGTGGAATGAATTACAAGAACATTATGCACAAATAGATGGCCATACGATCTTTCAGTTAACCAATGATATGGTATAATTGAAACAAGAGAATTGCAGTGTTGAAGTGTATTACCATAAGTTAAAACGGTTTTGGGATGAATATGATGCTTTAGAAGCTATATACATGTGTATTTATGTTTGTAATTGCAACAATGAAAGGATCAATAGTGAAAGAGATTAAAGGAAGAGGCTAATTCATTTCTTGATGGGTTTGGATGAAAGTTACTCTAACACCAGGGGTCAAATTCTGCTTATGCAACCATTACCTTTAGCTGCAAAAGCATACACCATGGTGAGACAAGAAGAGAAGGATCAAACCTAAAACACACAACTGCTAATATCCTCGACTCATACATAAATCAATCAAGGCCATCAACAAGTTACTCACAAAGGTACACTCTACAAAGACAATCCAATTCAAACAACAACTCAGACAGAAGAAACGCTATTAACCCAAACACTAGTTTTGAGAGAATGAGTCATTTTAGAAAGGGTGTTTACTGTGGAAATTGTGGAAAACTAGGTCACTAGCAAGAGGAATGTTACAAGATAGTGGGATATCTAGTGGGTCATCCTCTTCATGGAAAATACCAACCTCTCAAAGTCAACAAACCTAATCTTGATAACAAACCTCCAAGAACAGTCAATATGGTAGTTGGACAAGAAGAAGTGAGGGCACATGCTTCATCATCAATTGCTCAACAATCTTCACAGAACAATGATGGTCATGTGTCTGCAAGGAATGGTCAGTTACAGAACCAACTAAACCAGGTCTTACTCAAGCTTCAAAACAATCAGGGCAACATTACTCAAGGTATATTTTCCTTACAAAGTCTTAAAATTCCTAGATTTATTGCTACTCTAGTCACTAATCTGAAAGATACTTAGATAATTGATAGTGGGGCAACTGATCACATCTCAATCACACTCACCCTTATGCATAACATTCACACACTCACAACACCAATTTTAGTCAATTTACCAAATGGCCAAACACTCAAAGTCACAACTTATGGATCAGTGACCCTTAAAGCTAACATCACCCTTCACAATGTATTTCACATACCCTCATTCACTTACAACATAATCTCAATGAGCAAACTACTACATGGAACCTCTATCTGACTTACACTCATTGCATCTTACTGCATTTTTCAGGACCAAAACAAGAGGATTTCACATGGCACCCTTTGTGATGGTCTATATTTCATCTCACCAACACTCCCAAGCCTACCAGCAACACCTACCATACTACACAACAACACCAACTCGTCACTATGGCATTGAAGATTAGGACACTCATCTTTTACTGTAATTAAGAAAATAAAAACCTTAGCACCTTTGTTCAAGTGTAATTTAGATTCTGTTTGTACCATTTGTCCACTTGCAAAACAACATGCTTTACATTTCAATATAAAATTTTCTTATGCACCAAATTTATTTGACCTTGTTCATATTGATGTTTGGGGGCCATACAAACACACAACAATTAACAAATGTAAATTCTTCCTCACCATTGTTGATGATCATTCAAGAGCAGTATGGACTTATTTAATGCCAAACAAAACTCACACCACAACCAATATCAAAGCTTTCTGTGCATCTGTTCAAAACCATTTTCAAACAACCATCAAAACCATAAGGAGTGATAATGGCACATAATTTCCCAACTTCACCCTATCTGAATATTTTCTCAATCATGGAATCTTACACTAAACATCGTGTCTAAACACCCCTTAGCAAAATGCTAGAGTTGAAAGAAAGAACAGACAACTTCTAAAAATAGTCAGGGCACTTAAATTTCAAGCACACTTCCCAAACCACTTTTAGGGATATTGCTTACTTACAGCCACATATCTCATAAATAGATTACCCTCATAACTAATTCATGATAAATCACCTTATGAGATTCTTCACAAACAACCACCATCTCTTGATCATCTCAGAATCATAGGTTGAAGAGCTTTTGTACACCATCACAGTCCTAATAAACTTGAACAAAGGTACATCCCTACCATTTTAGTAGGTTACTCCTTCACACAAAAAGCTATGTTCTATATTATCCTACCACACACAAAACCATAACCAGCAGACATAACCTATTTGATGAAACATAGTTTCCATTTTCTCACACAACATCAGTACCATTTACTCCATCACTTCCTACCACTACTGATCCCACAAATCTTCTAACATTTCCTTCCTAGACATTTATAGATAACACAACACCCACAACTCCCTCAACCAACACAAAGTCTCCTACACAACACTTTGATCCAAACATACTTCATCACACTCCCTCACCCATAACATCAACTCAACACACTGATCCAAACACCCCATATTCATCAACTCAAAGTACCTTAATCCCATTATCACCACCGTTACCTGCTCTACCTCAAAGAATATCCACCAACCAAAAAACCACCCACAAAGCTCACTGATTATCAATGTAACCTCCCAAAATCCCTAAACACAACATCAACAAACATCATTACACCATCTTCATAAACTACACTAACATCAGCTCACCAAATAAAAGACATCTCATAAACAACATTAATAAAATTATAGAACCACACACTTATTCACAAGCATTTAAGGATCCTAGTTGGGTAGAGGCAATGCAAAAGGAACTTAAGGCTCATGAATCAATAACCACATGGGAACTCACAACTCTACTAGCTGGTAAGTCCCCTATTAGCAACAAATAGGTGTTCAGGATCAAATTTAAAGCAGATGGTACCATTGAAAGATTCAAAGCAAGGCTTGTTGTTAAAGGATTTACACAGAAAGAAGGCATTTATTACAAGGAAAAATTTGCTCATGTGGCAAAAATGGTTTCAATCAGAGCATTACTAGCTGGTTCCATTCATAAGAATTGGTTCATTGAGCAACTAGACATTAACAATGCTGTAGAATTCTAAATCACACAAACTAAGCAAGTTGTAAGAGAGAAATCTAGAGAGAGAAAAAGAGTGGTTGGAATACTTACAGAGAAAGAAATAAGAGAACTTATGAATATCTAAAATAACCAACACCCTCTCTATGGGATGTAGAGGGTATTTATACTCTACATGGGCCGGACAACCCATTGTCCAGTCCATGGGTTGACCCGGTTAACTTAACTTTTACACAACGATTAACTATGAGCTAAGGATTATTATTTTTGAAGTGACCGAGTCTTTTATCGATTCCTAACAATCTCCCCCTAAGAGAGGTCACTCTATTTTACAAAAATTTAAGCTTAGCATTCTATGAATGTCTTCAATCTTGCTCGTAGTCTTGATTCTTTGACTTTATCTTGAGAATTCGATGTAGTGATCTTGGAACTTGTTCTTGTATGCTTTTGATTTGTGATCTTGAACTTCATGAGATCATCAGTCATTCATCATCTCTTCATTATCTTGTAATCTTTCGCCTTCTTGTGATCTTGTAACTTTTGGACCAACATGTTCATACTTTTCTTTATCTTGAAAGCTATCGAACAATCTCCTTTGGAATGCTTTATCTTGAACACTATGACTTCAAGGAAGACGTTGAGTATCAGAGTAGCGTAAGACTTTTTAAACATGTACTTGAGCTTTCATCATGTCTTTACATTTGTTGATCGAGTATGAGCATGTGGCTATGAATTCGACTCGTCATGGACCAGGTATTGCCACCATCTAGGAAAACCTGCAGGTTTAGGTTAGTGATAAACAACATATATGGACGAAAGTGTCTTTGTCACTTCATCGAATAAGGTTGCAATAACCACGGTTCCTCATTAATCATTATAAATTCGAAAGAATGATAGGGTTTCGCGCCTGTACTAGCATGTTCTCGTATCGAAATGTCTCAAAGCGGACAACATGGTAAGAGTAAATCAGTAAGTTACTATCTTCCTGATTGAGTCATCAATTCGTGTTCAGCTTTTGCCTATGGATATAGGATTGCAAATTATGTTAGGTTTAAGAAAAAGACTCGGTCACCCTATGTATTTTCATGTTTAGCGTAGCTCGTAGTTTTGTTAGTAATCGTATGACTTATGGTGTTGGGTCGGGTCTTTACCCACTGTAAGCCCACACCGTAGCCCATTTTAGGGGCGTTTTGTAAGAACTATTTAAACCCTCTCCACACATGGAGAGGGTGTTGGTTGAATCATTTTACACACACAATTTAGTGTGTTTTTCTCTAGCTTTCTCCTAACCATCTCTCTCTCTAACTTTCTCTCTCTAGTTCATGTTTGTGTGAAATTCTTAGAACCTACAATTGGTATCAGAGCCATGGGGTAGATTAAGTGATTATTTTTTATGCTTACGGGTGGGTCTAGTGATTCGTGTATTGGTTGCTTAAGCTCATTCGACAAGCTTATTCTTGGCTTATTCATATTCGACAAAAGTTTTATCTTTGAAATTGAATTTTTTTTCTCACAAATGTTTTTAAAGTTTCTTTGTTTCATATAAGATTGTTGTTGGAATTAAGGAAACACAACATCTTTGTCTTGTGTCTCTTAAATTCAAACAACATTTTTTGTTGTTGTTTCTTCACTCACGTCTTTTGTTTTTGGGCATAACGAACTTCTTTGTTCTTATTTTTTTACTACTTTTTCGAGCTTATCCTGTTATAGCTGGTAACGGACTAATATGTGGTTTTCTCTCATTCTTGCTTCAAAAAAACATTGTTCTTTCTTTTCTAATCTGTAGCTTATTAAGAGTTCTTTTTCAGTGGCATTTTAGTGTTAAGAAAAGTTGTAGCTTATTCCTTACTAGTTTTTCGTAGCTTATTTAGGTTCTTGAATACTAGCTTAATATTGGTCATTTGTTTCGAACATATCTAGCTTAGTTTGTCTAGCTTGTCGTAGCTTATTCCATTGACTAGTGCTTATATTAAGTGCTTATGTTTGGCTTCTCCTTTTCTTGCTCACGGTTTGAATTACAAGGAACATAGATCTACATTTCAAACTACAAGGACAAGGACGTTTATGTTTGTTTGTTAAAATACAAGAAAAAGTACAACTTGCGGTTTGTGTTTTTATGCGTTTTGCTGTTTGTACAAATTTCGCTCTTGCGGTTTGTGTCATTTAGACGTCTTGCGTTTTGTGTCTTTCTTGCCATTGCGATTTGATAAACAGGTTGCGGTTTGTCAAGTGAACATTACATTTTGACTATGGAAGCTAGCTGCGTTTTGTCTACAACAAAGAACTTGCGTTTTGTCAAGTGATTGAAGACCCTAAATGCAATAATGCTAAATGAAACTCTGCCAAAATTTTCTAAGCATTGCATTTTGTCTCGTGATATACATTGCGTTTTGTGTCTTGCGATTTGTGTTTGAGAGGGGAATAAAGCTTTGCGGTTTGTGTCCTTTACTAAAATGAAATTCTGCCCAAATGTTCTCGATTCTAAGAAATATGCATTAAGAGTAAGTCGTGTAACTGATTAAAGGTTAAACGATTAAGTTTTGAGTGATTTCGGGTTTTTCGGGTTTCGACGTCGATTAACTACGAGACTTCTTACCTATACCGTTGCGCTCATGAACTCGTTTCAATCAACGTGGTATATTCGGTTTTCACCGACGATAACCGTATATCTCCGCGAGACAAGATTTTCTTTCGTTTCATTTTTAAGCAATTGTCAAATGAAGATGATGAAGTTGTTCGAACGTGCATTACCTCATTTTTTATTATTGTTTAAAATTTATAATTTTTCATTTTAAACCCTCAATTTGTCTAAAGCTTAACTTTTAACCCTTTGTTTTTCATAAGGTATCACTTTTTGTCATTTGCTTTCAAACATTTACTACTTGTCCTTATACTTGGTAGTTATTGCACCTTTAGTCCTTAGGTTTTAAACAATATCAAATTTTTTTTCTTTTTAATTTTTCAAAATTTTCACTTTTAGTCTTTTATGTTTCTAATTTCTTTTAGTTAGTTAATTTTTAGTTTTAAAAAATAGTTTTCACCGTTAGTCCTTATTCCTTTATAACAGCCCGTTAGCACTCCAAAGTGAATTTCAATTGCACCATTTGTCCTTATTTGAGTGTTATATAACCAATACTCATTTTAAGTTCAATGTTTGTGCACCGGTTGTCGTTTTAAGCTCATTTTTCCCCAACAAAAGCTCAAATTCTTCAATTTCAACCAAAATTAATTAGTGTTTCACGGTTTCTTCTTGATTTAGTAAAATCCCGCGAATTACTCAAGTGTTTTCTCGGTTTAATCAAGACTTGTAAAATCCCGTGAACTAGATTTCAATTCTCAAACCACAACAAAATTCACTTTATCTACTTAAGATCCTTAATTATTTCACACATCGTATTTCAATGGAATCTTTGAATTCAAATTCACAAGAGAGAGAGTTGTATCAATTGCAACAAATGCAACACAAAGCAAAGGAAAGTTGCATGAAATCTTTTCGACTACTTCAATCACATCTCCAGGTTCTTTCATACAATGATTTAAAAATCAATGGATGTTTCGAACGGGCATTTGCGACACTCTTTGAACAAGATGTTCAGACTTTCACAGGCATAATGTTACTAAACTTGGATCAACTAGAAAAGCAACTTGACAAAGATGAATTTCAAGGAGATAGATCTATGGCTGCCTTTTGCGTGATCAACAAACAATTTCAGATGTTCATCGACTCGCAATTCACTTGGGATTATGACAGTCAAATGACAGAAAAGTATTTTGCTGAATACACTGGAATCGAAGTTAAACAGTTTAGAGAAACACTACTCCTACACATGGGTAATGTTAAGAAGTCTCTTGCTGAAAGAACACATCATAAAAGACAGTATGATAGAAGGATGAATGAAAGACAGATGCAGTCAAGAGAGTAAGGTTGTTTCGACTAAAGCATTGGATGCTAGTTTAGTTGTTACAGAATGCGGTGGGACAAAGTCAGATGAGCATATTACAAGCAGCAGTTCAGGGACTTATATCACACATGCGGTGGATGCAGATATCAGACCAGTAAATGACCAAGTGCCATTTGCTGAGGTACAATTGATTGCTCAACATATTGTCCTTGCTAATGAACAACAACATACTGAGTAATCTGAACCCATATATGACACATAAATGTTGGAAAAGGTTGATAGCAATACCACTCCTGATTCAACAAATATGTGTCATAGGGTAGGAGAGATTGACCAAGATGCTGAACAATATAAAGTAAAAAGTCCTTTTCTTTAAAGCTGAGCTTGTTAGATCAAAAGAAATGATTGAAAAAGAAACGTATAATGAACTTTCACGCATGTTTTTATTACTTGAAAAACATTGTATTTCACTTGAAATTTCAATACAACAAAAGGAAGAAAGTTTTCAAAGTAACAAACCATGTAAGAACCAGGATGCTCCTGAGTTTTGTGAATTTTTTGAGATAAATGATTTGAAAGCTCAGCTACAGGCCAAAACCACACTAATTTGCAACTTAAAGAATCAAATTAAAAGTGTAAAGGAAGCAAGTAATGAAGCCAACATTAAAAATGATATAGATGTAATTGAAACTATTAACATCGAATTAGAACACAATGTGGCTAAATTAATTGCAGAAAATGAGAAGTTAAATAAGGAAAATGAGCATTTAAAACAGACTTACACATAACTTTATGATTCTATCAAAAGGACGCGAATTCAGACAAAAGATCATAATGACTCACTGATTGCTCAAGTAAATAGTAAGACTGTTGAAAATGCTGATTTAAAAGCTCAGATTCAGGAAAGGTTTTTTGCGAATGTAGCATTTAAAACGATTAAGAAAGTTAAAAGGAAAAAACATGGATACAAAAGTTTTTGCCAAACCATCAAAAAAAACCCTTGGGGAAACCGGATTTGACAACCACACCCCCCACCCCACCCAGAAACCAATCAGTATGTTAGACACCAATTGCGTATAAATCTGAACTACCTAACTTTTCAAAACCACGATTTTCGTCCCAAGTTGATGTGAAAACGTTTTGTCTAAACCAGTCACTCCTCAATATTTGCCTAAAGTTCGAAATAGTGCTTGCAAAACCTCATCACGTAATTTCACCTGCTCCTTTTAGAATAGTCAAGTAAGAACCTATGGTTCAAATGATATGTTCGATACACTAACTATAAGGAAGCTATGAAAAAGACACAAGAAAGAAATAGAATTCAAAACCTAGTGTGATGCATACTACTAGACCCTACAAAACACTACTAAGGCAACAAACCAAATACTATAATAACAATCAAATATCTAGGAGTTTGCCTGTATCTAAGAGTAGTTGTGTGAATGTCAAATGGTGTGTCCTAGTTAGAACATCTATGAATTCTAGTGTCTTTTCTGACTCAAAACACTTTGTTTGCTCAACGTTCATAAATGTGTCTTTAATTCAATCATGATAATTGTAATAACAAAATTCCCAGATAGGACGTGAATTCTCGTGCTAAGGTTCAATCCCCTAAGACTAGAAACAACACCAAACCCGTTGAACCAAAGAGTCATACTCAGAAACCTAGTAGGCAGATTGCTATAGGACAAAGGTTTTCTCCCAAGAAGTCTTCCGCTGTGCATGAGAAACCAAACACTCCTAGATCTTGTCTTAGGTGGAAACCGACGGGTAGAATTTTCAAGATTGCTGGTCTTAGGTGGATACCTACTGGAAAGATGTTCACCGATAACACAACCAAAGTTGACAGTGAACCTCCAAATGGTTCAAATGATGATATCACTAACCCATATGAATGCGATCAAACTCTTAATGTCAGTGCAGGTCCTACTAACTTAAGTGCAGGTACATCTTGTAATCTTATAAAGGAAAGACTCAAAGTTTGGTTGCCGAAAAGACTGATATCTCATAAACCAGTGGTTCAAGGGATTCAAATCTGATGCACATAAACAAATGACGTCTGTTCACATCAGTTCAGGCCTCGCTCTTCAACGACAAATGGCGTCTGCAGACAACTCTTCAGGCCCCGCTGCTCAAAGAAAAGAAAGGTGTACGCTTCAGTGCGCTTTATCTTTGGAAGAAGAGAAATCTTCTTGTGTTTGACCATTCTTATCAACATGATTCCTGTTATCAAGTGGATCAACGTACCTTAGATTGTATTGTTATTCACTTGTTCAATCAAAAATGGCAACCTCATATGCAATTTTTGAGGGGGAGAAGTGTGAATTAACTACATGTTGATTGATGTTTGAAAAATGGTCATACGGCTCCTGCACACATCAGTTCAGGACCCGGTCCTTAACTTTTGACTCCTAGAACTGTTGGGAATAAATCTTCACAAGAGTTAATACTGCCAAGGTATAACTAATAGTACTAATGGAGTTAGTACTGCCAGTACAAACTTAGTTACGTTTTTGTCAGTTTTTTACGTTTCGTCCGTTTTTTTACGTTTTCGTCAGTTTTTACGTTTTCATCAGTTTTTTACGTGTTCATCTAATTTTTTACATTTTC
>BQNB010043379.1:29001-45545 GCA_026074375.1 Tanacetum coccineum
GGTAGGTCTTGCCTTTTTACCTTGGTCAAGGGTGAAAAGTTTGGATTTGCCTAGTATTTTATATATATATACTATTTGACGAATCACCATTACTACCCGAAGTGGTGTTTCTTATGATGAACCTACGATACCACCTACTTCTTCTCCTCTTTTGAAAGAAGTGGAATGAGAACCGGAGGTGACAAAGGACAAGGTGCAACCTACAAATTTAAGAAGTACCGCACACGTCCTACCTCTGGTTGTCCGAGACCTAATTTCGGAACCCGAAGTTGTTCTGAAGCCTAACCTTAAACCTTTGATTCCTTATCCTTCAAGACTTAACAAACAAAAGCTTCGTGAAAGGCTAATAATCAAATGTTGAAATTCCTTCAAATCTTTCAAAGATTACATATCGACATTAGCTTTATAGATGCTCTTCTTCCCATGCCGAAGTTTGCTTCTACGTTTAAAAGTTTACTTAGTAATAAGGAAAAATTGTTCAAATTAGCAAATACTCTGTTAAATGAGAATTGTTCGGCGGTGCTCCTTAAAAATTGCCCAAAAAACTTGGAGACCCCGACAAGTTTCTAATCCCTTGTGATTTTCTGGAGCTAGATGAGTGCTTAGCCTTGGCCGATCTTGGCGCTAACATTAATCTAATGCCTCTTTCCGTATGGAAGAAGCTTTCACTCTCGGAACTTACTCCAACTCGCATGACTCTCGAACTCGCAAATCGATCGGTTGCTTATCTGGTTGGTGTTGCCAAAGATGTCTTTGTAAAAGTTGGAAAGTTTTATTTTTTGGCCTACTTTGTTGTAGTAGATTACGATGTCGATCCTCGGGTTCCCCTTATTCTCGGGAGACCTTTCTTGAGGACGGCACGAGCATTAATCGATGTACACGATGAAGAGTTAACTCTTCGAGTCAATGATGAGGCCATACCATTTAATGTCAGACACACTTCGAGATACTCCTATAAATATGATGATGAATCGGTTAATCGAATCGATGTCATAGACGTTACATGTGAGGAGTATGCTGGTATGTGCTTAAATACACATACCTTTTACCTTTAAAAACGAGCTAAAATAACCAAAAACGGACTTAAAATGCCAACCACTCGTTCACTCCTTTTAAAGGAGGAGAATTCATTTTGGAAGAGATAGAGACTTTTCTACATACCCCGGATGAGCTTTCTAATTTGGATGATGATTACTACGACACGGAGAGAGATATTCTTTACCTTGAGAAATTGTTGAATGAAGATCCTTCTTCGAATCTCCCTCCGATAAAGAATGAGGACCTTAAGCAAGTTGATGTTACTATGATGAAGCCTTCGATCGAAGAACCACCGAAACTCGAGCTCAAGAATTTACCTTCTCATCTAGAATATGCATTTTTAGAAGGAATCGATAAATTACCTATTATAATTTCTAAAGAGTTAAAAGATGAAGAAAAGGCCACCCTTTTAAAGGTTCTTAAGTCACACAAACAGGCCATCGCATGGAAAATCTTCAACATTAAGGGCATAGACCCTCGTTTTTGTACTCACACGATCTTAATGAAGGATGACTTTCAAATGGCAGATTAAACATCAAAGTAAGGGTGAATCCCGTAATAATTTCATGAGGTTATATAAAGGAAGTTATCAAACTCTTGAAGCTAGATAGTTTTTACCCTATCTCCGATAGTCAGTGGGTGAGTCTCGTACATTGTGTGCCAAAGGGGGGGGGGGGGGGGTGGATGGAATGTTCATAGTTGAATAATGAAGATATATGAGTTGATCTCTACTAGGCTAGTTACAAGGAGGAGTGTTTGTATTGATTATCCGTAAGCTTAATGTTGCTATCGTAAAGGAAAATTTTCCCGGTTGCCTTTCTTGGATCAATGCTTGATCCGTTTTAGGCAGGAAAATGTATACTATTGTTTTCTAAGATGGTTTCTTGTGGATATTTTTAGATTCCTATAGACCCGCAAGACTAAGAAAAGACCACATTCACTTGCCCTTATGGGACGTTTGCCTACCGACGTATGCCTTTCGGTTTATGTAATGCTCTGGGCACGTTCCAAAGGTACATGATGGCCATTTTTCCACGACATGATCGAGGAAACAATGGAGGTCTTCATGGACGATTTCTCGGTCTTCGGGGATTCTTTCTCATCTTGCCTCTCCCATTTAGACAAAATGCTAAAACGATGTGAAGACACTAATTTAGTTCTAAATTAGGAGAAATGACATTTTATGGTAAAAGAAGGCATTGTTCTAGGACATAAGATTTCAAAGTCCGGGATTGAGGTCGACAAGCTTAAAGTTGTGTTTAGCTAAAACTCTCATCCGACTTTTGTCCAAGGCGTTCGAAGTTTTTTAGGTCACGCCGGGTTTTATCGTTGATTTATTTAAAATTTTTGTAAAATCGCCCGGCCGATGACCCATCTTCTAAAAAAAGAAACCTCGTTCATCTTCTCGAAAGAATGTATTGAAGCATTTGAAACTCTTAAGAAGAAGTTAACGGAAGCTTCGATTTTAGTTGCCCCCGATTGGGACCTACCTTTTGAGATAATGTGTGATGCTAGTGATTTTGCGGTAGGTGCAGTCTTGGGGTAACGTAAGACCAAACATTTTCAGCCTATACACTATGCAAGTAAGACCATGACGGATGCTCAAGCACATTACACTACTACAGAAAAAGAGTTATTAGCCGTAGTATATGCTTTCGAGAAATTCCGGCCTTACTTAGTCTTATAAAAAACTATAGTGTATACGGACCACTTGGCTCTTAAGTATCTTCTTGCTAAGAAAGATGCTAAGCCAAGATTGCTTCGGTGGGTTCTCCTACTCCAAGAATTCGATGTCGTTATTCGAGATAAAAAAAGGAGCAGAGAATCTCACGGCCGACCATTTGTTAAGATTAGAGAATCCTCATCAAGATGATCTTAAGAATAAGGAAATTAACGAAACATTTCCTCTCGAAACACTTGGAATGATATCTTCTCGTAGTGATTCTAGTACCCCATGGTTTGTCGACATTGCAAACTATCTTGCGGGGAATTTCGTAGTGAAAGGGATGTCGTCCCAACAAAAGAAGAAATTCTTTAAAGATGTTAAGTATTATTTTTGGGACGGCCCCTACTTATTTCGGATTTGTGCGGATCAAGTGATTAGACGATGTGTTCACGGTCAAGAAGCCGTTGATATCCTCACGGCTTGCCATAATGGACCCACCGGGGGACATCATGGTGCGAACTACACCGCTAAGAAAGTCTTTGATTCCGGTTTCTATTGGCTGACAATTTATCGTGATGCCCTTGACATGGTGAAGTCATGTGACTCACGTCAACGTCAAGGCAAAATCTGGCAAAAAGAAAAAATGCCTCAAAATGCAATTCAAGTTTGTGAGATCTTTGACGTATGGGGAATCGACTTCATGGGATCGTTCTCGTCTTCTCGAGGGAACAAGTACATTCTTGTGGCCATCGACTACTTGTCTAAATGGGTGATGTGTTGTAGTGTTGGGTTGTTTTTTATATGATTCAAGTTTTAAATTTATATTTTGCCGACTCAACCAAAAACAACAATTTAACGGGCAGTGTACCCGATCGGTAGTAGTTTTGTGGTAAGTAGGGTGTCGATCACTGAGAGCGAGGTTAAATCTATCAATTTAATTAATATCCTGGTTATATAATCTATGTTAATTCTATGATAATCCTATGTTAAACCTATGTCAGTCTAAATCCTAATTCTAATAGAAAAGGAGGGTTTTCATCCTGAGAGACTGGCACAGTTTTATTGGTAAATACAATCAATTCAAGAAACTATTACCCACGCAAGCTAATTAACAAAAGATAAAAGAGCGATCGAACCTTATATAAGAAAACTGTATGAACCATTATTAATCTGATTAGAACATTGGTTTGTTTATTAAGTGCAATGATTTCTTCTCTCAAGGTGGCATATCATTCTTAAGACTTAGGCGTTACATCATCCTAAGACCTAGACACGTTAATTCTGTCACAATTAAAGCATCTGCATAAAGCATCTTTATTTGCTGATTATAATCTATCTTAGGGATTAAAGCAATGGTAATCTTGTTAAACCCTAGCTCATAGAGACTTTACCCACTTATCGCTTAATGGCAATTTATACACTAGTAGTCCACTTGTCCAACTATCCAATGGAATCAGAACGTTACTTGTTGAATTATCTAGGTCACCTACTAGTCAACACGATCAATAAACCATTGGCAATATCCAATTAACTAGTTAAGCCCAAAGCGTATCCTAGACACAGACTTAGATGGACGATATTTGTGTAACTATGATTCTAGATGTATAAATGACTATATGGAGAGCTATCCCAAACTCTAGATCTGCTTGGTCTGCTTCACTAGATGCGCGTAAATAAGTATAAATTGATAAACATAAACAAGCACTCAACGATAAATCAAGAAATCAAGATAAACAAATACTAAACTTTAAATCTTCATAGTATGGCTAATACCCGAGGGTTATTAGCCTTGTCTAACGTATATTAAATACAAGGTGTAATTATTTAGCCAAGGTAACTAACCGAGTTAACGAATGATACCAAAAAATGAATGATTACTAAAGATATATGAATTTACATCTCCTATGGAATGGATACGTTGCTCGGACTCTTCTTCTCTTTTCTCCTCTAAAAATTGAATTTTGTGGTTTGGTATCTGAGAATATGATTGCCATACTTAAAAACTCGTTTTGAGTCTTGGTATTTATAGGGTCTGGAATCGGTTTGGATACGACGTATCAAGAGTTGGCATACGGTTATTGGTGATTTCTTGGAGTAGGGACAACGCTTGATATCTTCTAGAATATTATTATTGATTCCATATATTGGAATGCTGGCAATTGAGTCCTCTGGATACGGCGATATTAATCTTTATTTCCCTGAGTGGTCCTTTGGGTGAGTGCAGGCATGGATACGCCGTTTCTTCCTTGATTGATATGGCGTATTGGTCTTCAAGAATAGTAATTCTTCAAAATATCTTCATTAAGTCCAGAATGCGCGCCTTTGGACTAACTTTCACCAATTTCTCCTAATTACTGCAATTCTCAAATATAAACGATTAAGTAACTATTCTTTGCAATAACTATACATAATGAGTTATACATGGGATAAATGATGCCTTAAATAGACGTTATTTGATGTCATCAAAAAATCCCCCCACTTGAATCTACTTGTCCTTCAAGTAGCCTTAAATGTTTATCAAAATGTATCCCTAAGGATATTTTCTGTTAAAGCATTTATTCGATCTATTACAAGTACACAACCAAACACCTCACGAAATAGGAAGATGAAAACACTCAATACACTCAACTAATCTATGTGGTAACATGTAACTAATTCGCTCAATTGCTCGGTCGTGACGATTATTCTATCATAAGCTTGGCAAGGATACACATCTCCATAACTAAAGCCAAGGAGTAACAAGTTTATAAAGGTAAATATGGGTTTTTGTATGGAAAGGTGTACGGTTTTATCATTCTACAATCTTTCACCAGAAGTACCACTCTAACAAGGAAGCTGAAGCACACATACACACCCGGAACGCCGAGATAGACATGAGTGTTCGATCACATCCCCATTCGAATTTAACCAACGGTTAGGATAAAGAATGATATTGGGTAGGAACCTTCTAGCTTTCACCAAAAGTCGTAAACCAACAAGGTACAAGACATGCATACATGGCCGGAATGCCAGAATAGACATGCATGTTCGTATGGCTCCTCATTCACGTAAAACCAGAGGTTAATCATTACGTGAGAGGGAAGTAAATTGTTGTTAAATAAAAATCAAGAAACAAATAGATTAAGGCTTAAAGTACAAGTTTCTAGACACTTATTTTCCCGACCGTTATTATGACAAATACACAACTATTTACTACGTCTTGATCATAGATCAAAAACAATAACCTAAGTTGGCGTTCCCATAACGGTGAACTTCCCAATCATCCTAAAACTTTACATACTCTACAAGGTAAGTGGCGATATCTTCCACTTTGTACAATACTCTACATCGTTGATTTTTGTCGACGTATCAATGAATAATCGATCCTTCGTATAATTCCTTCGGTAATGCTCTTTTGCGAAACGATTATCTCTTTTTTTTCTCTTTTTTTTACTAACTAAACTTCAAATCTCGGTGTAGTTTCACAATCTTCACGATCATATTCACTATTAATTGTGAATGTAGTAAAATCACATGAGCTTTGACTACTAATATACATTCTCATTTGCAATGTGCAAATTTCCAATCGCACCAAAGATAGAAAATGACACAAAACTCAAGAAAAACACACATCTACCACTTTAGCAACTACAACTAAAAATTAAACCTTAATCTAAACAGGGTATGTTAAGGTGTAAGGGTGAAACGAAACAAATAATTGGTGAAAATTACCTAAAAGGATTGGCTTTATACGGGTTTGTTCGATGTGATCTTACTCTAAAGATGAGATCGAAGGGTTTAAACTGAAGGTTAACTAACCGGTGTAGTTAGTAATAAACAACATGTATAGGCGATTTGGTTGTAATCCTAAGATTTACCCATCAAACCAGTTACTACCACATAAAATCCAAAATACTCATAATTCATGTCTCGAAATAGATATAACTCAAAGCCAATTTTTAAAGTCCAACAACATCACCCGGCACACTCATAATATGTGAAATTTGGGAAAACAATTTAGAAACGAAAGGTTAAATCATCACCAATCTATCAGGTTATTGTGTGAAGGGTTATGTAACAGAAATATCACAAAAGTATGCTGAAATTTTTTAATTTGAGCCAAAATTAAGCTTTTATTTATGTAAGTAAATAATTGACAAGTAAACATCCTAATGACCACCCGCCCACTTGAATTAATACAACGTCCTCTGTTTTATATGTAAAAAATTAAAAACGGGAATTTAAAAAATAATAAGAAGTGAATAACTCACCCCCTGATATTTGCGCTCGATCAGATTCTCCATGTTGCGTTATTAAGAGCAAGATCCAGTGAGTTAACAGCCGTCATGAGGTTTCAAGTGACACAAACACTTTAAATATTACCAGATTTATAAATTTTCCACAAATAATCATCGATATTACTTCAACGATGGATCCTATGTAAAAAATCTCAGAAAACAAATTGCAATTCTACTCGGTGTAGTTCGATTTGGTGTTAGGACTTTGAAATAAATACCAAAAATATACAGGAAGTCGATAACGCCGTATCCATTCCCCCCAGTACACGCCGTAATGATACATGTGTACCTGTATTCATTAATGAATAACTTCTAAGACTGTGCTGAAAATAAATGATGAATTAAAATAAAATATCGAAGAATGAAAGATTTGAATACGTCATAATGTTTTGGCCATAACATCTTCGTCTGGACTAAATAAAATCACGTGTTTTAGGTGATTCAAAAGGCCACAGAAATGAAAAATAATATGTTTATTTTTCATGTTAAATAAACATGAAAATAAGAAAGTAGATCAAGTCCTTGTATCTGTATGAGATACATTTCGTGATATTATTAAGGCTTTTTAGCCTAATTCCATTTACACTTCACCAAGTTATGACATAACAAATAATAAAAGAATTACAAGAAAGATGGGCTGGTTTGACGAGATAAAGCAAAAAAAAGACAAAAAAAGAAAAAGGTGTTGAACCTTGTGAGTTTTTGTCGAGTTGGCAAACAGAAAGAAAAGAAAAGAAAAAAACAAGCCATTAATTGCCTTTTGTATGGGACGATAAGAAAAGTAAAAGAAAAGGTGGTTTACATCCTTTATATTATATATTTACTCCAATCGTTCCCATGAAAGGAGAGACACAGTAGACGAAGAAGAAGTAAAGAAAAGAAAGAATAGAAGTTTTGGAGAGTAGCGTGTTCAAGCCACTTGGAAAACTCTTTATAATATTATTACAACTCAATATATGCTTTCGTTAGCATTAATGATTAATTTTTCATCTATGAATTTGTGTAATGTGTACAATACTACGGTAATACTTAAGGTATTAAGTCAGTATATCTAATAATAATGATTAGATTTTGTATCATATAAAAAAAAGAAAAAAAAAAGGGATTTGGATACGCCGTATAAACAGTCTTAAAAGACAGACTCGATAAAAATTGAAAATACGTTCCGGGTTGTCTCTCGACAAGCACTTTTGTTTACAAAAAAAGTCTTTAAGTTAGATTTGCCCCAATTTACTCCCATCCTTATAAAACAATTTGGGGTCGAACGGGATGCCAAATGGCACATATAAATTCTTGATTAGGAAAATGAATGACATCCCTTTGTTAAGATGATTCCAAGTCATGATATTAAAATTTAATCCCTTGATAAAAGTTTCAGTTTTGAAAAATTTATTAGATGTATCATGACTTGTTTCCAAAAGCTTATTTGACCCATCTGCATAGCACCAACATCGGTATTTATTAAATCAGGTAATTGTTTGACAGATAAATCCTCCAAACAGTGTTTAATATCGACTTTATCATTATCATTGTCCGCATCCGTTTTTAATTCATCGGGATAAATTACGTTAAAAGGAAATAAATCATTAAAGCATATAACGTTTTGTTCCTCTTAAGTCAGTATCGGACAATGCGAGTTTGCATCTTTCAAATAAAATTCATCGATATGTTTGAGGGGTTTAAACTCAGTCTTAGTTAAAAACAATCATATTTTATATGTTTGAGACATTATTGCGGAAACAATTAGCTGAAATTTATTCTCAAAATATTTAAAGAAATCTAAATCATCAAAACAACTGACCGTAGGCTCTGGTGAAGGAAAATTGACTCTTTCATTATCGTTTTCCGAATCCGTTTTCAAATCATTGGTAGAATTTTTTTTATAAGAGAACGAGTTTTTGTCAAAAATTACTATGTTATCGTCATCGTCGGAATCGTCAAACGAAACTCTAAAGTCAATTTCATCGTTAAGAGAACTTACCGTGGGTTAACAAGAAGGTGTTTCTGAAGATACCTCATTATTAAGGGCTATAGCTGGGAATTCGGTTTCAACAGATCTGAGGTCGTGAACGTCTTCATTATCCCAGATCTTACCATACGTAGCAATTTCCCAATTAAATACTTCCCCAGGTCTACGACCTTTTTCTTCCTCAAGCCTGATATACTCCTTCATAGTTATGTTGGGGTCGTCCATTTCAACCTGTAATAAATTTTCTTGAAAAGAAAACTGTCATATGCCGTATTCAGTTACTGAATACGCCGTATTGATGAATACGCTGTATTGGTTTAGAAAACATTTATACGCCGTACCAATAAATTGAATATGCCGTATTGGTTAGAGAAAAAAAAATTACAACGTACTTTGAATAACACGCAAACACACAATATGCAAAAATATACAATGCAGGAAATTAAACACACAAAACAAACATACAAATATGCAAATTACTCTAAACTACACTAAACTAAACTAAAACACTAATAAATAAGAATGAAACAACTTCACTCCCCGACAGCGGCGCCAAAAACTTGATATGTTGTAGTGTAGGGTTGTTTTTTATATGATTCAAGTTTTAAATTTATATTTTTCCGACTCAACCAAAAGCAACACTTTAACGGGCAGTGTACCCGATCAATAGTAATTTCGTGGTAAGTAGGGTGTCGATCACTAAGAGCGAGGTTAAATCTATCAATTTAATTAATATCTTGGTCATCTAATCTATATTAATTCTATTCTAATCCTATGTTAAACATATGTCAGTCTAAATCCTAATTTTAATGGAAAAGGGAGGTTTTCAGCCTGAGAGACTGGCACATTTTTGTTGGTGACTACAATCAATTCAAGAAACTGTTACCCACACAAGCTAATTAACAAAAGATAAAAGTTCGGTCGAACCTTATATAAGAAAACTGTATTAACCATTATTAATCTGATTAGAACGTTGGTTTGTTTATTAAGTGTAATGATTTCTTCTCTCGAGGTGGCATATCATTCTTAAGACTTAGGCGTTACATCATCCTAAGACCTAGACACGTTAATTCTATCACAATTAAAGCATCCGCATAAAGCATCCTTATTTGCTGATTATATTATATCTCAGGGATTAAAGCAATGATGATCTTGTTAAACCCTAGCTCATAGAGACTTTACCCACTTACCGCTTAATGGCAATCTATACACTAGTAGTCCAATTGTCCAACTATCCAATAGAATCAGAACGTTATTTGTTGAATTATCTAGGTCACCTGCTAGTCAACACGATCAATAAACCATTGGCAATATACAATTAACTAGTTAAGCCCGAAGCGTATCCTAGACACAGACTTAGAAGGACAATATTTGTGTAACTATTATTCTAGGTGTATAAATTACTATATGGAGAGCTATCCCGGACTCTAGATCCGCTTGGTCCACTTAGCTATATCTAGTTGAATGATCGGTCGCATACAAAAGCGCGTAAACAAGTATAAATTGATAAACATAAACAAGCATACAACGATAAATCAAGAAATCTATATAAACAAATACCAAACATTCAGATCTTCATAATAATGGCTAATACCCAATGGTATTAGGCTTCAAACGTAATAATAAATACAAGAGTAATAATTTAGCCAATGTAAACTGTAACATCCGGCAATTTTTGAAATTTTAAATGACTATTTTAAACTTTGACTTTTCAGGTCCGACTTGACTTTTTGACTTTTAACCTTTTATTGTCTCATAAAAACAGTTACCGCGTAACCGGCAAAATTTTCGAAACATATTTTAAATAATAAATCATATTTATTATTTCATACCTCATGTACAAATTTATTTTAAATTTATTTGACTTGAAAACGAGAAGATTATAGGTCTTCCAAGTATTGACTTATCAAACGAGTATCTAAATCACCATTGTATTTACTTTTGGTAGTTTTTCAATTATTCGGGACTCTAAAACAACTTGATGTAAAGCGAGATTCCTGACAACTTTTCAGTTTTGCCCGAAACCTAGAAACGAGCCGAAAAGGGCTAAAACAGCACCGCAAACATTTAACGAATAACCTACAACGCGGACACACAAAAATAATTAAATTTGTTTTTAATTATCAGTAATTATTTAATAAAAGTATTAAATAAATTAGTCATCATTTTAATTAAAAGCGTTGTTGATAACGCGAATACTCGAGCTTAAATCCATTTTTATTTCGGACGAGGCGAAACCGGTTCACAAAATGAATAACAAATATTTTATTAAATGTTATAAAATATTATCAAGCGAATACTCATTTTTTTCAGAAAAATTATTTGGAAAACAATGGCGCAAGTTTCGTATTTTAATTCCTCCGTTAAGTACCTCAAACGAGTCCCGAATCAATAATTAACAAAAGTTACACGTTAGGTCCCTGTGAAATATTTACAAAATAACCCTCAAACTATTCTACAGACTATTTTCAAAAATTTTAAAACTTTTATTATATATATATAATTTATATCATTTTTTCATTCATAAAAAAAAATAAACTCACACACTCATCTTCTTCCTCTCCCCCTCTCCACCGGAATCCGGGCCACCAGCCACAGTCGCCGCAGCCGCCGGATCAACAAAAGCGGACTTTCGGCGAGTTTTTCCGGTCGATTCCCAAATTAAAAAAGATAGACCTTCCCGGATCTATCCGATCCCACCACCAATACGCCTCCACCCCCTCCGGCAGCCACAGCCGGCCACCACAGTCATCATCATCACCGTCCCACGCATCACCATAACACCACCATCACCACGGCTAAACAGCCGTGGCTACCACCCTCGTCACCGCCACCATTTCGCAGCCACCCTTGTAGCAAGCACCACAAATGGGTGCGTTGGGTTTTAAAGAACCCACAAGGGTGCGACGGGCTTATTAACAACACCATGGTTGCGTTTGGTTTTCTAGTACCAAGGGAGTGTTGGTTCGGTATTGAGCACCTCATAAGGGCGGGGTTGGGGGGGGGGGCGTTTGACCTCTCTGGGTTCAGCCCCTCCTAAAGGTGTCGTTGGGGCTGTCCTAACGCACCATCTGATGGTGCGTTTGGTTTACCTACAGCCGTTACGGTCGCTTGGTTTTGTACAAAAATCTTTAGGGTACGTTTGGTTTCGTATCCGCACCAGCAAGGGTGCATTTGGTATGACAATCACAAAGGGGTGCGGCTGGTTTATTTAGGAACAAGGGTGCGTTTGGGTTATCATAAGCACATAGGGTGCAGTTGGGTTATAAAGGGGCAGCTTGGGGCTGCGTTTGGTTTTTATCACAAGAAAAGGTGCGTTTGATGTGACAAACAGGAGACGGGTGTGTTTGGTTTGTTTATTCACCAGCAGCAGTGGGTGTGTTTGGATGGCTGTTTAACAGCCATGACGCGCGTTTGGTTGCGACAGAAAACACATAAGGGCGTGTTTGGTTCTGTGGGTAAAGCCCCAAAGGGGTGTTTGTTTATGGGAACAGCCCGTATAGGGCTGTTTGGTTCAGCCTTCGGGTGCGTTTGGAATTGCGGTCAACAGCCGTGAGGGGTGTTTGAATCTGGGTTTAACAACATAGGTTGCGAGTGGGTTATATAAATCGATTAATAAAATTATTAAGACTTTATATATATAAAACTGGATCAAATGGTGGTTTAAAAGGTTAAATAAATGTGTAAATTGTTATTTCCATTTCGTCTAATTATATATTTTTAAGATTGTTAATTTGTAATATTTCAATAACCGGATAAACAAACGAGAGCTATACTTTTACAAATGAGATACTTTCCTTTAACAAACCGTCAAGGAAACAATATACTAGATTATAAAATATTATTTTATATTTTATAATTGTCAACTAGAAATTTACATCATAGCCTTTGTAAAAGCTTTAGAAACATAGTGTACACGATTTGTAACTTTAAAACGTACGATTACTTTTATGCTAAGAACTTTTTATTTATTAAGTGGTGATTTTCTAAACGTGTCTGAATATTTTGTTTAAATCATTTATACTCACAGTTTCTTAAACAATAATTGCTAAAGTATTATATCTTTCAAACTTATTCTTTTGATTGTTTGGTCTTCATTATAAAATTTCATCATACGAATTATATAATTGCATTATTTTTCTGATGAAGAATATAAACGGATAAATTACATACACTCTGCGATATGATTCATCGTATGAATTACATTCTTGCCTTTTTGATTTATTTATATTAACCAAAGAAAATGGTGAAAACGGGGCTTACATGTTTACTTCATAACATTGCGTGAGGACACACAATACCTTAGTTTGGGGGATTTGATATGTGCTTAATTACACATATCTTTTACCTCTAAAAACGAGCTTAAATGACCAAAAACAGACAAAAACTGCCAAATATATGTTTGTTTTGCATTTGTATTGTGCAGGAACGGATATCTCACAAAAAGACGGAAAACCAATCAAAAAGCGACAAAATAGGACACGGGATGGAAAAGTGTGTGGAGACGAAGCCAAATCAAAGTAAAGTCTACTCCGAGAAGAAAAAGCAAAGAAAAATATAACTTGAGGGGTCAAAAATGCCAAACCCCTAAGTTATATTATCATATAAACCGCAGGGGCTGATTATGCCAATTGGGAAACTTCATTTATGAAAGAAAGAAAATGGGAAAAAGAGAATGACAAGAGGAAAGATGTGGAGGGGCCTTTCTTGTACACAATCCAAACATTCCCTTAATTCATCTTCAACCTCTCTCTGTCACAACCCAACTTGTATACCTTTTCTTTCCCACTCTTCCCGCCAATACCAAAACCAGCCAGCACCCGGTTTTTGCTCCCATACTTCTCTGCAAAATCACTCAACACCCTACTACTACCCATCCCAGCTTTATAAAGTCCATGTTGGCAATCCCTCTCCATTCCCAAAGCAATTCGATGGCTGAGATTGTCTCCAAAGAAGCTCAAAAGAAATCAAAGGCTGGGATTTGCTTTAGATTCACCTCACACAACTAGCACACTTTGTTTTTGCTCTTCAAAAGAAGCACAAGCTGCAAAGAAGACTTCGGCTATAAATAGACTCATTGTAAGCCTTTGAGGCAATCTAGTATGTTAGTAACTAGTTTTTCTTTAATTTTTAATATAACTTAGCTTGTTTTTAATTATTTAAAGCTTTTGCTTTCAGCTTTGTAACATTTCTAAGTTTTAATGCAAGTTTGAAGTTTTTTAAGTCAATTTACAATACAAGTGTTAAGTTTCTTAATCTTGTTGTTTTGTGTTCAAAAAGCTCTCACCACAGCTTACTTATAAGCTGTTTTCATTAAGTAAAACTAAAAAGTTAAGTAGTAAAGAGAAAATAACAAATATCACTCTCAAACATACCACAGCTTACTTATTGGATGATAAGCCAGTTATGGATGGGCTTATGGACTATCACTAGCTTGTTTTATACAAGCTAGAGCTTGTAGATTTGTTGTTTGACCCTGTTTTGAGCAAGGGTGTAGTAAGTCTCTCTTTTTCTTGCTTTGCTTATCTATTTCAGAACTGCTAGTTCATTTGTTGACACTGTTAGTTTTAAGTTTATACTGCTAGACTAATTCATGCTTATTTGAGTGCTTATTATGGATTGAAAATTGCTTATAAGTGTTTTACTTTGTCATTTGATAATCTGTTTTTAATAATTTTGACATAAAAATGATTTTTGGAAATGTTAAATGCTGTTTTGAACAAGCAGTACTAACTCCAAGTTAGTACTGCTAGTTCATTTTTAGGACAGTACTAACTTCACACTAGCAGTACTAACTCCAAGTTAATACTGCTAGTTCACTTTTGGAACAGCATTAACTTAACACTACCAGTACTAACTCCAAGTACTTTCTTGGATTTCAAAGGTAGCAGTACTAACTAACACTAGCAGTACTAACTCCAAGTTAGTACTGTCAGTTAAAACTGTTAGTACTGGTAGGTAATTTTAGCTTATCAGCTTATTATTTCAGCTTGTTTAAGATTTCTTCAGCTTTTTAGAGTAGATTAAGCTTATTTTAGTTTAATGTCTTCAGTAGAACTTATTTGCCTTTTCAAAATAATTTTAAGAGTTTATCAGTTTTAGTTTTCTAGCTTATTTATCATTATAGTCTATTCTAGTTGCTTATTCTTATGATTAAGTGCTTATTTTAGGTAGTTAACCTTTTGTTTTAGCTTATTTGCTTATTTAGAGTTAGTTTAGCTTATTTGATTTGTCTTAAGCTTATTTGAGCTTAATTGTGTTTTAGCTTTTAAAGTTTTAGTGTTTTCTCATTTCTAACTTTTATGCTTGATTTAGCTTATTTTCTTTGTTTATTTTTATATGCATTTGCTTATCAGTATTAGTGCCCAAATCATTCCTTGTCATATTCAAACATCAATCATCAATCGTCTTTCAATCTTCCATTTCTAGCCTCGTTGGGACATAACGACCCAGGGACTCTCTATACTGCTTCCGGTTTCATTGCTCTCGCGGATTCTGATCCCTGTTGTGTATTTCTATTTCTTTGTATTTATTGATATATAAATAGGGGTGAGAAGAAGCGAGTCACTTATCTTGAAAGAGTTAGCTCATAACCAAGAAAACATAATCTAACCATTTTTCTTGTTTAGCAGTATGAAATGGTACTAACAGGATTAACAATGAGACATAGAAATAACTAGTAGTACTAACTATAAGTAACTGTTTTGACAAACAGTTTTAAATATAACTAGTAGTACTAATTATAACTAGCAGTATTAATTTACAAAGACTTAACAGTACTAACATTTAACAAACTTTACAAAACAAACAAGAGATTTAGGCATTAGGGATTTAGCATTCCAATACTTGAGACCAAGTACTGAAATCTACCAGCATCAAAACCTTTTGTAAGAAGATCTGCTACATTATGTTCAGTGTCAATCTTAACCATTTGAATCAACTTTTTAGCATTGCAGTCTCTTATAAAATGATGCCTAATCTCTATATGTTTTGTTTTAGAATGTTGAACAGGATTTTCTATCATGCAGATAGTACTATTATTGTCAATATAAATAACAATATTCATAAAATTGTACCCATAGTCTAGCAGTTGGTTTTGGATCCAGAGAACCTGTCCATAGCAACTTGCCGCAACCACATATTCAGCCTTAGTTATAGAAGTGGCAACTACAGTTTGTTTCTTGCATTGCCAAGAGATCAGCCTATTTCCCAAAAACTGACAACCTTTAGTTGTTGACTTCCTATCTTGTGTAGCTCCAGCATAGTCACTGTCAGTGTAAGCAACTAATTCCAATGGAGAATCCTTAGAATACCAAAGTCCTAAAGATGGTTTTCCTTGAAGGTATCTAAAGATTCTCTTAACAGCTAAAAGATGGGATGTCTTTGGAGAAACTTGAAACCTTGCACATGCACAGACTGCAAACATGATATCTGGCCTAGATGTTGTAAGGTACATTAAAGATCCTATCATAGATTTATAAAGATGTTCATCAACACTTTGTTTTTAAACTCTATCCCATTATCACTTTTGATTATTTTTACTTTCTTATCCACTAGGTTTTCTACTTCTTTGATAAAAATTTTAAGGATCTCA
>BQNB010043380.1:0-45544 GCA_026074375.1 Tanacetum coccineum
CCTTAGAGCTTAGGCTATGACCTGTGAGGATTGGGTAGACATTAAGTTCCTTCTGCGTAACTCTCTTCCTTGTTTTCGTTTGCTAATCGTTTTCTCGATCGTTCAGATGGTGACTACACGTAGAAACTCGGATGACGATGTTCCTAACTTCGAGGCCATGATTACTGCTGCTAGGGCTACACATTCTATTATATCAACCACATTTGCTAAGAAACTTAATATGAATCCTACACCATTAATCGAACGTATAATCATTTCAACCCCAATGAAGAACCATATGCTTATTGACCATGAATATGTTAACTGCCCTCTACGTTTTGATGATCGTATTCGTCCTGCGAATTTACTTCCTATCCATATGTTCGACTTTGATGTGATTCTTGGCATGGATTGGTTGGCTTCTCATCGAGCTACCATTGACTCTATGCTAGGACTGTGATCTTTGGTAGTTCGCCAACCTGAATTTGTTTTATTCATGGTCCTCACCGCTTAAGTCCGGTTAAGCTCATCTCTGCTATGAAGGCACGTACCTTAATTTCTCATGGGTGCCAAGGTTTTCTGGCTTCTGTTATGGACACATCTTTGGAGAGTCCTAATATTGAAAATCTTTCTGTTGTTCGTGAATTCGCTGATGTTTTTCCCGATGAACTTCCTGGACTTCCTCCGGCTAGAGAGATTGAATTTGGCATTGAGTTAATTCCCGGTGCTGAACCTATCTTAAAGCCCGTATCGTATGGCACCTGTTGAATTGAAAGAGTTAAAGGAGCAGTTACAGGAGATGTTGGAGAATGGCTTTATTAGACCCAGTGTTTTGCCGTGGGGTGCACCGGTCTTATTTGTTAAGAAGAAGGATGGGAGCATACGCTTGTGTATTGATTACCGCGAACTCAACTGTATTACGATTCGTAACCGCTATCCTCTTCCGCGAATCGCGATTTGTTTGACCAACTCAAGGGGCCCAAATATTTTTGCGTAAGATTGATACTGCGATCTGGTAATCACCAGCTTCGATTGATAAGCAGATATTTCTAAGACTGGCTTTCTTACGCTTATGGCCACACGAGTTTCTTGTTTAATGCCTTACGGTCTGACTAATCTCCTGCCGTGTTTTATGGATTTTGATGTAGTCATACGCTTACAATTAGACAACGAGCTATGCTATTCTAGATTATACACGGGGTGACTGAGTCTTTTTCATAATCCTAACAGTTTGAATACTTGTTGATTTACCATCTGGGAAAAAGGAAATTGGCACAAAGTAGGTCTTCAAGAATAAAAGGGATGAGAGAAGTATTGTTATGAAAAACAAAGCTAGGCTTGTAGCACAAGGGTTTAGCCAGGAAAAAGGAATAGATTATGATGAGGTTTTTGCACCTGTTGCCAGGATAGAGACAATCAGGTTATTTTTAGCCTTTGCATCATACATGGGATTTACTGTCTACCAAATGGATGTTAAAAGTTCATTTCTCTATGGCATTATTAAAGAGGAGGTGTATGTCCATCAACCTCTAAGCTTTGTTGATCCTGCTCATCTAAACAAAGTCTATAAGGTGATTAAAGCTCTTTATGGTCTTCATCAAGCCCCTAGAGCTTGGTATGAGACACTCTCTTCTTACCATAGACAAAACATTGTTTATCAAGAAGAAAAAGAGTGACATTATGTTAGTCCAAGTGTATGTGGATGACATTATTTTTGGTTCTACAAAGAAGTCTATGTGTACAGAGTTTGAAGACTGTATGCACAAAAGATTCCAAATGAGCTCCATGGGTGAACTCACTTTGTTTTTGGGACTTCAAGTGAAGCAACAACCTGATGGAATCTTTATTAGTCAGGGTAAGTATGTAGCTGACATCCTTAAGAAGTTTGATTTTTGGTCCATCAGAACAGCTACTACTTCTATTGAGTCTAATAAGCCACTAGTTAAGGATGAAGATGGTGAAGATGTAGATGTACATGTCTACCCATCTATGATTGGTTCCCTGATGTATTTGACTGCATCAAGGTCAGACATCATGTTTGTTGTGTGTGCCTGTGCTAGATTTCAAGTCACTCCAAAAGCCTCACACTTAAATGCAGTAAAAAGGATTTTTAGGTACCTCAAACATCAACCCAAATTAGGTTTATGGTATCCTAGGGATTCACCTTTTGAACTAGAAGCTTTCTCAGACAGTGACTATGGAGGAGCCAGCCTTGACAGAAAATCAACAACAGGTGGCTGTCAATTTCTTGGTAGAAGATTGATATCTTGGCAATGCAAGAAGCAGACTATTGTGGCAAATTCTACTACTGAGGCAGAATATGTTGCAGCTGCTAACTGTTGTGGGCAAGTACTATGGATACAGAATCAGATGATGGATTATGGTTTTAATTTCATGAACACCAAAATCCATATTGATAATGAGAGCACTATAAGTGTTATCAAGAATCCTGTTGCTCATTCTAGGACCAAGCATATCGAAATTCGATTTCATTTTATCAGAGATTGCTATGAGAAAAGACTGATAGAAGTTATCAAGATTCACACAGACTCTAATGTTGCAGACCTTCTCACCAAAGGATTTGATGTCACAAGATTTAACTTTTTGGTGGTTAGCATTGGGATGTTAAATTTGTAACCACAATTAAGGGGAGGCAAGATATTTGTTGTACAGTTTGTAGATGAATTCCAAGAATAGGAGATGGCTATGATACTCATTTGGGGTTCACTATACTCTTTGGCATATCACCCTTAGTAGGCTGAAAAGTCTGTTTATTATGGGACTCACAAAAACAGATGACCAAATAAGCTAATTTTATGGAAATAAGCTGAAACATATCTACTTCAACCTAAAGACTACTTGTGCTCCAAAATTCAAAGCCTGATAACTAGATTTACCCTATGAATGTTAAACTTAAAAGTGGCTATTTGGCTAAATCTTATGCTGATGCAGTTTGCAAGCAAAGCATCCAAATCTTAAAACCAACTAGTGCAGGCTCAATACTTGTTTTCTACACTTTAAAATCACCAAACTAAATGCAAATTAAAGGGAATAAGTTTCAGTCTAGAATGAACTTGAGCTTAAAGTGCTATTATAACTAAACTTATACTATCAGATTCTAACTACTTATACTTAAACTAATTTAAAAGCTGATAAACTTTAATAAAAACTTTAAATCCTACTCTCATAAACCTCTATGTGAACTTTAAGTTCAAACCAAAGGACTAACTAACCTTAGATAACACTAACTTAAGTTAGTGCTGTCTAATGCCAAACACTTCTTTATCTTTCTTAAATTCATAATTAGCTTATGAAACTCAGATTTAAACTTCAAACTAAAATTACCAGATAATAATCAGCTTATAATGAGCCTAATGAACAGATTTAAACATCTGAATAAGCAGAAATAATAAGCTAATAGTGTATGCTACTTTTTTTTGGTTTTTAACTGTTTTATAATAAATAAGCGCAAACTAAGATTTAATCTAACAAGAGAACATAATAAGCATTTAATCAACATTAGTAAGTGTAAAACCTAAAAATCTCAACAAGTGTAAAATTACCAAAATACCCCTAATGCAAGAAAATTACATAAAAGCATGCATAAATTTCATTTTAATTCTAGAAATTATGAAAATACAACATATGACAATTATGAAATTTATGTAAGATTAAAATACCTTATATTATACAAGAAAAATAAATAATATTTATGTATATATATATATTAGCCGAAAATATTAATATTTATTTATGTATACTTTACAAATTAAATCAATATAAATTAGGATAATTATAAAATAAATTATGCAAGATTTTATGCGGAAAACTGCATTCTTCCATGACTCAACATTGCGCGACTCACTCAGATCTATACACAGAGATCTAAGCTCGCCACCTTCTACTCATCCTCAGACCGCTCAGGTCAACACAGATCTCAAACATCGCGACCTCATAATCTCAGACACTGGGAGCAACATGATGCGGTCTCATCATCACTTTTTTTTTTAAAACCTAAAAAGAAAAGCACACGAAAACCCTAAAAACCAAAAGTGGCGGCACCAAAGTTTTTCCAGGCTAGACCAATATTTTACATCACTCATCACTCACACACTCCTACACACATGTGGGTAATATAGTGGTAAGGATACTCACAACACGCCAGTAGAGCTGGTGCCTGTTTCGTCGTGAGTGAGAGAACACATTGGGAAGATCTCGCCGCGCTCTCTCTCTCTCTGTGCACTACCTACTACTAATTTCATCAAATCACAAGGTATCAAGGGTATTTTTTTTATCTCTTTTTCCATCATGATAATGCATAATATACATAGGAAAAATATTCATGCATGTTATATTGATCGAATTAATTAAAACAAGTTAGAAACCCTAATTTTGGAATAATTATGAAATCGACTCAAGAATATTTGTACACTTGATTTTATATTTTTCTAGGGTTTTATAGATCATATGTAACTCAGATAAAATGTTGGATAAATTTGGGAGTGAATTCGAAAATTTATTTGGGATTTATTGTGTTTGCCGATTTCGAATAAAAGGAGAAAAGAAAGAAAAGTGTTAAAATAAATTAGGGTTAGGGTTTTGATAATTTTTCCAGGTGCATTTAATGCTAATGAGTGGGTAATAATTGTGTTATGATTGGGGAAAAAATCAAATTAGGGTTTGGTTGATTTATTTAGTTAGCCGATTTGATTTTTAGAATATAAGGGGGTGATTTGTAATTTATGAAACTATGAGGTCTGTTTTAAACATGTTATTATACTTATTATATTCTGTATAAAATAAGTTGGGGGGTATAAAATGTCATATGATTATTATTTTAGATAAAATTGGTTAATTATATATAATATAGTAAATTAGAAACTAATTAATTAAAATAGAGGGCCGAAATTGTAAATTCTGAAAGTGGAAGGTTTGGGTTTAGTATATAATGTATAAAGAATGAATTTTGTCATATTTGGAAATCTATAAGTACTTGTTTTGTAATTAATGGATAAATTAAAGATATTGTTTAAATAATTAATAAACAAAAAGGGCCTAAAAAATGTAAATTGTGTAAATTTAAGGGATTGACTTGTAAATATCAGAAAAAAGGAAGGTATAATCTGGAATAAAAATGTGAAACTTTGATATTACACTTTAACCTAGAAAATTGTTGAATTTAGTATAATTAAACCCTAAAAAAAAGAAAGTTGTCATAATTTAACCCTGAACTGGTAAGGTGACATGTTAAGTCCCCTAAACTAATCCAAAATACTTAAAAAATCTCAAATGATGAGATATTACTAATTTTTGGAACTTACAAAAATGTGAAAGTTACTAAAAATGGAAAGTTGCTCAAATAGAAACTCATAACTTAAATGCAAGTAGTAGATTCCGAATTCATCATTTCTTTAGGTTCGGTCAAGAGGGAGTGATTTTGATATTCCTGTGGTGTTTTCTTTGATTATTGCTTTGCTTCGGAATAAGGTACGGATATTCTTAATACCTACACCTCTTTACCATTATTATGATTAATGTGTTGCTTCGTTCGTTCCGTTATTCGTACAGATATTCTGACCTTATCGTTAAGGTTTCTCATGACATATTCCTCTCTATCTTTGATTTCTTATGTGATTTGCTACATTTGCTCTGAGCCTTTTATCTTGGTTCTCTTATATGATCTGTTATCATGTTCTATTTGAACCCTGCTATGCTACCTTTGATATTTGAACCTTTGACATTGAACCTTTGCTATGATCCCTTTGAAATGAACTTTGATATGACTTTGCTTTGAACCCTTCAGTTTGAGAACCAAGCCACTATTTGTTTCCTAGCCATGAAGGTAACATGGCCGTGTCATTGATGCACCTTTGGCATGACTCATGTGTGAGTGAGTGATTTCTCACGCCGTCCCCCATTTGATATTATATGCGCATTATGAAGATTATTATTTGTTTAAGGGGCGTATGGATGCATCCTAGATTTGTTTTGTATTCGATGGATTATGACATTATGATATTTGGATATTTGGTGACTGATGTTTGGGTGCAATCCACGTCTTTCACATTTGGAGCTAGCTACTCCATGGTTACTATGATATGATTTGTTTGGGCTTGGTAATTGGACTTGATTCGATTTTCTGATTCATCTTACCTTACACTATGATTTGATCTTCTGATTTGTCTTACCTTACATTTGTATTCCTTTGATCATGTATTGTGATATCCTTTGTACCTTGTATCGTATCCTTTGATTTCCGTTATCTTTTGCATTCGATTTTATATATATGTGCACTGGGCTTTGTAAGATCAGCGTCTTTTCTTTTCCTGCACAGCAGGTATATAAGCTAGGAGCTGGGTTGCTTTCGGGATTATGAGTGCTAGTGTGGACTTACCTAGAGATCTTTGTTCTTGATATATGATTTGTCTTTTCGAGACCTTCGTTATTTCAGTTATTTCTCGGTTTTTTTTGGATATGTCTGTCTTTTAAGAATTATTGTTCCTTAAGTCGTGTTGACTTATTTCCTTTGGTTATTTATTTAAGACTTCCGCTGTTTATGCTTGTGTTATGATTATGTATGCTTTTGATGTCACACCATATTTGTAATACTTCTACCCTTTTGGGTCGGGGCGTTACAATTTAAGTTAGACTCATGACCATTCTACGTCTCTTCATTTTCCAATTTTTCCTGCCCCTCATTTCTCCAATAATCTTTGTAGATTCTTCTTTTAGTCATGTTACATACTTTTCCAAAGGCTACTCTCACCCAGTTGTCAAAGCTTAAACTTTCCCATTCTAAAATTGTTCGTATATCATCGTTATTGCTTTCCCAATATTCTTTGTTTTCCCTAGGGTTATCTCCCCCATCACATTCGTCAAAATGGGGGTTACATGAAGCCCATTTGGTGCATATGTCTTTCTTCCACTGGAAAATTGGTTTACACCAATGTCTCCTTTTTGTATTGGAAAGATCTTCTGAACTACTATTTCTATCTTCAATTATTTCTGCCCTTATATTGGCAATGTTAGCTGATGTTCTGAGAAATTCTTTTATGTTCAAAATCTTAGTTTTCGTGAATACCTCACCAACCCCTAGGTTATATTTAGTTATTTCAGCTTCTTCTTTTTTAATTGGTGGGGGTTCTGTATAGGGTATTCCTATTAACTTATTCCTTCTTTGCTTATATGCTTCATTATTGTGGTCAATGAATCCTTCATATAATGTAGGTTCTAGGTAGTTAATGATTCCTTTCAAGTCATCCTTATCTCTACTAACCTCAAAAAACCATTCTTCAGGTAACTTGTTAACTACTGCCCTGATTATTGCTCTCTCCTTGGTCTCCCCACATTTCTTAGGATCCTCCTGTTCTTTCATTAAAGTCCTTTCTCGTATTTTCCCTCCAAGCTTATTGTTCCAAAAAATTTAAAGGATCATTTCTTTAGTTATATCGTTTACATTACCGTACCTTGCCCTTACCCAGTTGGTACAGCTTAATCCTTCCCATTCTAAGGTTATGCGATCATCATCGTTTCTGCTTTTCCAAAAATGCTTCAATTTTTTGTCTGGGATTCCCCCTCCATCGCATATTTCATAGTAAGGGCCATATGATGCCTATAATGCTTTACCCTTTTTAGTTCTTTGGTGAAACAGGGCCCCCAGTTCACACCAATGGGGTTATATTGGAAAGTTCATGCTTAGTCCAGCCCTGTGATGATTGGTACGTGTGTTAAGGTGTTGTGTTATGATTGTGTATGCTTTTGATGTCACACCATATTTGTAATACTTCTACCCTTCTGGGTCGGGGCGTTACATCTTTGGTGGAAATATTAATCTTAGTACGAATGTGTGCTAAAAAAGGTCGACCAAGAATGATAGTTTTATTATTTAATCCCTTTGTATCAATGATTACAAAGTTGGAGGTGAAAGGAAAATTATCAATCTTTACCAGGACGTTTTCTATTATCCCCTGAGAGACACACCAAGTTTTATCAGCCATTTCTACTATTATGTTAGCCTTCTTTGGGTCAGCAAGACTCAATTCTTCCAACATAGATGCAAACATAATATTAACGCTGGCTCCTAAGTCTGCTATTGCATTTATGTTAAATATGTCAACTGAACAAGGGATAGTAAGACTTCCTGGGTTTGGTTTTTCAGGTAGGCTCGATATTCTTTCAATTTGTCTGGTTTTTTTCTGATGCGCGTCATTTTTCGGTGTGTGAACCATCTTGCACTCACTTACTTCATGTTCTTGTCTTCTAAGTTGATCGATTTGAGCCTCCCAATCTCTTAGGGCATCATCTCTGGCTTGCCTCCTAAGGTTTAAATGACTATTGTCCCTTTTTTGTTGAATTTTCTAGTATTTCTCTAACTCTGCTTCAAACCAATCACCTAGGCCCTGATTACACTATTCTTCATTTTCCCTAGTGTATTTGCTCGGGGTTTTAGTGATTTTGGGATGAATAGGGGATTGTGATGCCTGAAAGTAAGGATTGGTTTTTGCATCTAATGGTGGGTTTTTGGCCGATTGTGGTTGACGTTCATCGTAATCCTGGGTTTTTATTGTTTCTTCATATTCCATGTATTCTATGATGGTCATACCATCAACCTTAATACCTACACTGGGTGCATGGTTTTGTGTCCCCCCTCCTTTGCTTAATGAACCGGCCCCTATAGGTGTTGATACACCAAAATCTTTTAATTTTGAAGTCTAGCTTAATTAGGGAAAAAAGTATAATTAAAAAAGGGATAAATCTTTTAATTTGCAAACAAGTTCTTTTTGTCTTTCTATTCCCTTTTTCCTCTCTTATAACCGGCCCCTCCTCTCTCCCATTCTCATTATTCTCTCAAAATTCTTACTCCATAAATTTGTGTATTCCTCCATAAAAGCTTCAAGCAAGAAGAAGGTTTAGGTGTTTTTGAGTAATCCTTGAAGTTTTGGTGTTCTTGGTTTGGTTTTGATTTTCATTCTTTGGTGTATTCTTGGGTTCTTGGTGTTTGATCTTGTACTCTTCTCTCATTCCATAGGTAATTCTTGATTTTGTTTCATTCTTGTTATCACCATGATTACATATGCAAAAGTTTTCATAAAAACCTAAAAGACATACACAAAGCACACTTGGTTTTTTGCTCTCACAAAGAAGCACAAGTGCAAGTAACGTCCAAGAGATGAGACTGTAGGCTATAAATAGAGCCTTTTGTAAGCCTTTGAGGAAGGTTAGTAACTAGTTAATTGTAGAATATCTTAAGTTTAATTTTTCAGTTTTTAAAGTCATTTACAGCTTTTACTCTCAGCTTTGTAACACTTTCAAGTTTTAATGCAAATTTGGAGTTTTTAATTCTCTGTTTCTCCTCTGTTAAAAGCTTAGTTATATGGTTTTAAGCTTATAAAATCAGTATAAGTCATTTGTTTAACTCAATACTAAGAATTTAAGTAAAGTCACTAAAAAGTTCCCACTCAAAGTACCACACAGCTTATTTTATGGATGAATAAGCCAGTTCTGATGGGGCTTATGGATAATACTAGCTTTGTTTAATACAGCTAGAGTTTGTAGACTTCTTTGTTTTTTGACCTGTTTTGAGCAAGGGTGTTGTAAGTCTCTCTTTTTCTTATTGTTCTTATTTACTGCAGAACTGCTTGTAGTGCTTATTTGTTAGTTGAAAAGTGTTTTGTATCACTTTCTTAGTTAGTACTGTTAGTTCATATGATAATACTGTTAGTTATGAGTTAATACTGTTAGACTAATTCAGCTTATTCAAGTGCTTATTATTGATTGGAAATGTGCTTTTATAAGTGTCTTATTTCGTTATTTGATAATCTGTTTTTAATTAGTTTGAAAGAAAAATGATTTTTAAGGGGTGTTTAGAACAAGCAGTATTAACTCTAAGTTAGTAACTGCTGTTATTTTCTTAGATTTTTCACTAGCAGAACTAACTCACAGCTAGCAGTACTATACTCTAAGTTTAGTACTGGTAGTTAACTGTTAGTACTTGGTGGTACATTTTAGCTTATAGCTTATTTTTTCTGCTTATTTAAGATTCCCTTAGCTTTTTAGAGTAGATTAAGCCCATTTTTGTTTGCTGCCTTTAGTAGATATTACTTAGCTTATTTGCCTTTTCAAAATAATTTTAAGAGTTTATCAGTTTTTAGTTTTTTAGCTTATTTGCCTTTGTAGTTTATTCTAGTTGCTTATTCTTATGCCTGAATGCTTATTAGGGGTAGTTAAATATCTGTTTTAGCTTATTTGCTCATTTCTTGCTTCATTGGACTAGCAGTACTAACCTTAAGCTAGCAGTACTAACTTAACGCTAGCAGTATAACCCCATGTTAGTATGGTAGTTAAAACTGTTAGTACTGCTGTGTTTCTCTTGTTTAATTTAGCTTAATTGCATGCTTAATTTGCTTATTTAGATTTAGTTTAGCTTATTTGTCTATCTTAAGCTCAACTGAGCTTATTTGTGTCTTAGTATAAAAGTTTTAAGCGTTTTTACCATTTCTAGCTTTTATGCTTGTTCTAGCTTATTTTCCTTGTTTAGCTTTGTGTTCATTTGATAATTAGGTTTAGTGCTCAATCACAATCTTATCCTTGTCATATTCAAACATCAATCATCAATCGTTTTTCGATTTTCCATCTCCAGCCTCGTTGGGACATAACGACCCGGGAACACTTTATACTGCTTCCGGTTTAATTGCTCTCGCGTGATTCTGATCCTTGTTGCGTACTTGTATTTATTGGTATATAAAAAGGAGCCACTTTTCGCGAGTCAAATTTTGGCGCCGTTGCCGGGGAGGCAGTGAAAAAGATTATCGCTGCGTATTGACAATTTGTGTTTAAAGCTGTGAATATTTTCCTCGCAAAAACATAAAAAGTACAAAAATATTTTTCAGTTTCTTTTATTAGTATAATTATCATATAAAAACATTAAAAAAAAAATAAAAAAAACCAAAAATTCAAAAACATTTTCCATAAAAAGAAATAAAATTCACAAATTGGTAAAAATACCAAATTTAATATTCTCATTTGAGGTATTGATATATAACTTCCGGTGAACTTGTTGGTTCCAACTCGAACAAAAGATTTAAAAATGCCATTGGTGTCTTTTACAACGTACGCTCACCTTGAAGGTTATTACAAAACAAACTATAAATGTGGGTATAAGGGTGGGTTTTATTGTATCCAAGGAACTAAACCCGAAGGAGGAAAATAAGCTTCGCGACTATTCCTACTCCTTTGCTAACTGTGCGTTATCTTTTTGAGAGCTACCGTGAAGTAAGTAGATTATTTGGTAGAAGTTGTCTTATCTCATTGTCCGGTAAAATACATTGTGAATAAACTAACCCAAAAAACCAAAAATACTCTTCTTATTCTCTATTTTAGTGCATGCGCAATCGTTCTCAGCTCGTAGTCTCTCGACAACATCAACGCACAACATCAACAAGTTCTCGAATCTTGTTGAACCTCCCAAAGGAATACGGATGGCGATAATCCGAACTATGGCAGAATTGCTCCAGGCTCCCACCGAGGGTACAGGACGCTATTTGTTGTTCCTGTAATTGCAGCAGCAAATTTTGAGATCAGGCATGGGGTGCTAACTCTTGTCAGAACAAGTCAGTTCTTGGACATGACCAAAGAGAACCCACATGCCCCATCGTTACTTCAATAAAAATCACCTCTACTTTGAGTTATCCTAATGTCCTGACACATCAATTAAGTTGATGCTTTTTACTTTCTCTCATCGTGGGGGGGCAGCCCGGATTATGGACTTGCAGAAGCAAGAACCCTCCTCGATCAATTCATATCATGGGATGACCTCGGATGCTAATTCATCAATCAGTTATTTCCCACATTCTTAAAACGACAATCTTCGAACTAAATTTACCAATTTCAAAACAAGCTGTGATGAGTCGTTTGGTGAGGTTGGGATCGATTCCAAAGATCTTCTCCGAGCATGTCCACATCCATGGATTTCGGCGACTTCACCAACTTGATACATTTTTACAATGGACTTAATGTTTAATGTCATAGACTTTTGAAGCTCCGCCGCAGGTGGTAACGTTTTGGAAAAAAGGCCAGCTGATTGCTCAAAGCTTTCATCGGAGCAAGTTCTAAAGTTCGGTCACTCCTGAAGCAAAAGCAATTATTGCTTAAGTAAGTACAAACGCTTTCCACCTCGGTAGTATCTCCGATCGTTGCTGAATTGAAAGATCTTATGGTTTAGAGCTCTACTTCTCTTCCTCCCCCCTTTATTGACAAGCGGACATCTCAGTTCTGAGGCTCCCGCTTCCCGTAAAAGCGTGTTGAGCAGAAGTCTGTTACTGCGGTGGTGCCCACTCATATCGCATTGTCGGCTACCGATAGCAACAATGTACCGATTGGATAAAACATCAAGAACGTCTCGCAAGCAGCGCAGCAACTTTCAACCTAGGAAATTCCAGTTACCGTCCGCCACCGATGGTACAAACCAAATCAGACCACCCGGTTTTCCTCCCATGCAACATAACTGCCAAGCCAAACAGTCAAAATCGTGGAACCATAACCCTAACCAAACCCTGGAAATGCTAAACCAGGTCATAATCCTAACGATCCAAGGTTCAACAACAAGCTCCAAATGTATCTACCCCCGGTTTAATAACCCCAGCTTACCATAGCTCCAGCTCATCCAGCATTCAGGTATGTTAAGCCCCGATTTTGATACTTCGTCAAAGCTATGACGGCGGCTTATGCAAAATATGCAAATCAAATAGGCAATATAACGGATCTGATCATAAAATTCGTAAATAGAATACCGCTTCTACTTTCAAGTTTTGGGGTTCTCTTTCATAAGCAAACCGTTGCTAACCCGAAGGGTGAATTGAAAGCAATCACCACCGATGCGGTGTTCTTTTGATGGACCTCAAATTCCACACTCCAGGTGGTGGAAGTTTGGAAACCGATCAGGTGACAAAGGACACGGTGTTCCAAACGAATAGTACAAAATGCGTCCAACCTTCGAATAGTCCAAGGATGATGTACCTAGTTTCATGCCTAGAACCAAAACGACCTTTTACCATATCAACTAGGGTAACACAAGGAGATAATCGCGAAAAGGACGCCTTTTAGCTTTGAAATTCATGGAAATTTTACAGAATCTCCACTTCGAGCTCGAGCTTCGCGGAATGCCTCCTACACATGCCTAAGTTTGGCACCGATTGTTCACAAAAGCTTTTGAAACAACAAGACAAGATCTTTGGAATTACCAAAACGCAGTTAATGAAAATTGCTAGGCAATCATCCTAAAGACATTTCCCTGAGAAATTAGGGACCCGGGTGGTAGATTTCTCGATACAGTGTGATTTTCCAGAGTTGGATGAATGCTTGGGGCCTGGCGATCTCGGGTGCAGCATCAATCTAATGCCACTCTCCTTTTTGAAAGCTTAAATCGCCAAGGACTGACCAAAACTAGATGGTACTCTAGTTAGACCGAGCCTGATACGATCTCCATCCCACCTAGCATAGCCGAAGATGTTTTTGTGATGGTTGGAACCTTCTGCTTTCCAGCCGATTTTGTGGTAGTTGACTATGATGCCGACCCTAGAGTCCCGTTGATTTTAGGAAGACCATTTTTAAGAACGGCAAGAGCTTGATTGATGTACACGGTGAAGAGATGACCTTAAGACATGTTAGACCATCCGTGACTTTCTAAGAGGGGATACGAAAAATTTCTCTACAATGCCATGGATCAGTTAACAAGGTCGAACTTTTATTTGATATAGCTTCGTGCGGAATTATTCTTAAGAGGTTTTAGGTTTCTCGGGAAGTATTAGCAAATGAAAATTCCACTCCTTCCTTAAACCATTGTTGTTACACTTCTCCCACCCTCACTCCATTCTGAGGGTAGAGATTTCATTATGAAGAAATCGAAGCTGACTTTCTGAACTTCGTATAAGTCAGGAATTGATGATGCCGAATGTGATCCCAATGAGGACATCTTCTTCTTGAAAGCTATCTCTAAATAGTGGAGTACCCTTATCACCACTTCCCAAACCATGCAAATATATTTTCCTGGGTTAGAAAAGAAACTTAAGATTTGTGAAGCCAAACCGATGAAACATCATATTGATGAACCTCCAGAGGTCGGAGCTCAAGGACTTACCTCACACCTCGAATATGCATTTTTGGAGGATGAAAACAAGTTACCAGTCATCATTGCTAAAGATTTGAGTGTTGGGAGGAAAGCGCTATCATAAAGGGTGTTGCTGGTCCCCAAGGAGCCATCGCTGGAAACTCTCCGATATCAAGGGTATAAAAAACCGGATTTAATACTCACCAAAATTTCTAATGGAAGAGGATCTTCACACCAGCGGTCCAACATCAGAGTACGCGGTGAAACAAAAATCCACGTTGTCCATAAAAAAAGAAGTTGAAAACACTTCTTAACGCTGGATTACATTTACCCTTATCTCGGATAGTCACCTGGGTAAGCCATGGTTCACTGTGTACCAAGAAAGGTGGTTTTACCGTGAGTTGGAGAATGAGCAAATATGAGTTGATCCCAACTCGATTAGTTTACGGTGATGGGGGTATGGCATTGACTACCGAAGTTGAATGAAGCCACCCGAAAAGACCACTTTCCGCTACCATTCATGGATCCAAATGCTTCGAGAGACTTGCGGGAGGGAAACGAACATATTGTTTTCTCGATGGTTTCGCGGGTTATTTTCAAAATTACCCATCGACCCTAATGATCAGGAATAAAGACAACATTTACTTGCCATACGGAAACCTTTGCTGACGACGCATGCCCTTTGGCCTCTGCAATGCACCAGGCAACATTCCAGAGATGTATGATGGCAATCTTCCACGACATGATCGAAAAAACGATGGAAGTGTTTATGGATGACTTTTCGGTTTTTGGACATTTCTTTCTCATACATGCCTAAACACATTGAAAAGATGCTTAAGCGGTGGAAGACACCAATTTAGTCTCTTAAACAACTGGACGACGGAAAAAAGCCCTTTCATGGTTAAGGAAGGCATTGTTTTGGACATAAAAATCTCCAAGTCAGGAATTCGAGGTCGATCGTGCTAAGATGTCAGTTATCGCCAGCTCCCTTCACCCGAATTACTGTAAAGGTGTCAGTAGTTTTCTTGGGCATGCCGGGTTTAATAGAAGATTCATCAAAATTTACTTAAAATAGCCCGTCCCATGACCCATTTGCTTGAAAAGAGACTTGTTTTTATTTCTCCAAAGAGTGTATTGAAGCATTTAACACTCTCAAAAAGAATCTAACCGAGGCTCCAATCCTGATTGCTCCAGACTGGAATGAACCATTTGAACTTATGTGCGATGCAAGCGATTTCGCCTTAGGTGCAGTCTTGGGAGGCAAACGTATTGAGAAACATTTCAGAGCCTTATACATTATGCAAGTCAAAAGCAATTGATGAGGCGGAATCACATTCACCACGAAGAGAAAGAAATGTTAAGCCGTGGTGTACGCATTCGAAAAAATTACCGAATCTTACCTTTGTCATGAACAAATGCATTGTGGTATACGGATCATTCTGCCCTCAAATATCTCTTGTAAGAAAAGTTCTAACGGAGGAGATTGGCTCCGACCACTTCCTGCACAATACAAATGCAAAACAAACATATATTTGGCAGTTTTTGTCTGTTTTTGGTCATTTAAGCTCATTTTTTAGAGGTAAAAGATATGTGTAATTAAGCACTTTCAAGATAAATGAAAAGTTTCCTCTTGAAACTCTTAGTTCGATTGATGCTCTTGATGCTAGTACCCCATGGTTTGCTGACATCGCAAACTACCATGCGGGAAATTTCGTGATCAAAGGGATGTCAACCCAGCAGAAAAGAAAATTCTTCAAAGACGTGAAGCATTATTTCTGGGAAGACCCCTTTCTGTTTAAAATCTGTGTGTCCTCATGGCTTGCCACGATGGGCCCACCGGTGGACATCACGGTGCTAACTACACAGCAAGGAAAGTCTTCGATTCCGGGTTCTTTTGGCCCACAATCTACAAAGATGCCCATGAGTTGGTTAAAAACTGCAACTCACGCCAGCGTCAAGGAAAAATTTCACAACGGGGTGAGATGCTACAAAATTCCATCCAAGTTTGTGAAATCTTTGATGTCTGGGGCATTGACTTTATAGGGTCATTCCCATCATCCAAAGGCAACAAATACATCTTAGTAGCAGTTGATTACCTTTCAAAATGGGTTGAAGTGAAAGCGCTCCCAACCAATGATGCTAGGGTTGTAATTAGATTTTTGAAAGCTCTTTTTGCCCGATTCGGAACTCCCCGAGCAATTATCAATGACCGAGGCACTCATTTTTGTAATGATCAATTTGCCAAGGTAATGCTTAAATGTGGAGTTACCCATCGACTTTCCACACCATACCATCCACAAACAAGTAGACAAGTCAAGGTTTCCAATCGAGGCTTGAAGAGAATTCTTGAGAGATCAATAGGAGAGAACCGTACCTCTTGGTCAGATAAGCTCGATGATGCTTTATGGGCTTTCCGCACCGCTTATAAAACACCCATTGGGTGTACATAACACCATATAAGTTGATTACGGGAAAAGAAGCCCGACCATCTGCCAATTGAGTTAGAACTAACAAGGCCTACTGGCCTTAAAACATACAAACTTTGACCTGAAAACCGCTTGGTGACCAATAGGAAAGTTCCAGTTTGCATGAACTTAATGACTCCGTGATGAAGCTTATGAAACTCTTTGATCTATAAAAAAAGACAAAGAGGAACACGACTCTAAGAACAAAAACCGGCGTTTTCAACGTCGTGATCGAAGGTCCTCCATTTGTAATTCCTAGATTAAAGATTTTTCTCATGAAAGCTACAACCCGCTGTAAGGACAGAGACCATACACATACACCCAAGGTTTCCCGTACGCACCAGTCGCGTATCCTATATAAAACCGGCAAACAAATCATAAGTGAATTGGTCTCCGTAAATGAACCTCCATAATGGAGAGGAATTACCACAATTTGTAGTACCCGTATCTCCAGACAAAAGTAGTATCCCAATGTCCAATAAATTCAGGTGACCTGGGTCAAGCAAGATGCGACCTAAACAAGCGCGTTTCGTGGAGGCACCCCATGCTTATCCGTAGTGTTGTGTAGAAATGAATAAAGTGTTTTTCTTGTTTTATTGAGGCTCGCCTTTTTCCATTACCCTGTTTCGTGTTTGTGTTGTTAATTGTCCATGATTGCCCGGATTGTGATGACTCTCATACTCTCAGTTTGTCTTTCACTCGAGTTTCACATCCTCAGCTTCATTTTGGGAATCCAGTATCCAAATCTAATCGACTAACGTTTTATCTTAATGAGCACACAAAATAAGCGGCCGTAGAACAACGTAGGTGCCCTTTTCAAAGAACATCGAATTGGATGGATGTTAATTCTAGTATGGGGGTGGATCTTCGATTTGATTGCCTGCAAACCGTTGTTATCAAATGTAATCCGTTTTTACCGACCAAATTATTTTGCAAAAAATACCAAAAAAAGAAAAAATTTAAAAAATTTCAAAAATAAAATAAGTGTTTTGTCACAGTTTTGACTTTCCTAATGGGTAGAATGAGAATAATTTTTGACTCGATCGGCGCGTGTTGGCCCTTAGCAAGTTCCTCACTTACCGCTAGTAGCCCCCCTAAGCATTCACAGTGTGAATAAACAAAAGTGAACAGAGTTAAATATTAATTTATGTGCTGAGCCAAAAACTTCTAAAACTTATATGAGTAACTGTGGCTTTTTCCCTCCAATTAGCATTTAATCCACCTAAACAATACTTGCTCATTTCAATCAACAAGTCAATCGATGTTTTTCGAAAAAGCTCAATTTTGTAAACTTGATTCTATTAAAACGATTTTCCTCTGTCTTCTTAGAAAATTGAAAGTAAAAATGCCAAATAAGCAAGAATGAAATATGAATTCAAAAATGCATGAATATTGAAAATTATGCCAATGAAGCATACATTTGAGTATATTAGTAAGTAAAATATGTGTCCTTGATATCCCGACTTCCGCTAACCGCAGGTGGGGGTTCAATTAAGACATCTTTACTTCTAGGGTATTTGGTGTGTAGGATATCTCACCAGTGAAGCGAGCCTAGGTGGGTTCAAACTAAGACACCTATCTTCGCCATATTATGGAAGAAGGTGTTGATGTGGATGTTCCCTCCCCCCTACGCTAGCAACGGGGAGGGTTTTTCAAACTAAGAACAGACCGGTCGTAGTAGTTGTGATATCCTACTAGGAGCGAGGCCTATGTAGGGTGATTCAAACTAGCATCACATACCTAATCATTAAGAACTTATGATTATCTGATGAAGATGTTGCAAAAAAGTTCTACAAGTCGAAAATTTTCGATCTTTAGAAATCAAGTTAAAGGTCCTAATAAGGTTTGTTGTCTTTTGAGACATGATTCATCTGAATTACGACATAGAAATAAGATTTATCTATGTTAAGTTGAAATGAGTACAAAATCATATTAAATCATATATCCATGTTGGGAGTTAAAAGTTTCAACAAAGATCATATGTATGAGTGCTTAACATTTAGACTTAATGACAAATGAACTTGTTTAATTGCTTGGATTGGATCTATGTGAAAAAACGAGGACGATGAATTTTAATCCGTCATGACATCCGGAGATTTTCCTATGGGCGCTTTCTCATTCTATATCCCAATGTTGATAAAATAAAGGAAGTCGGAGGCAGTTATTAAGAAAAGAAAAAGAAAGGAAAATCCAAAAAAAAATAATATTAGGGATAGTTAGTGTACATATAAAAAATGGTGAAAACGGGACTTGTCGAATATCGCGTTGAAGCTTGAAGATTAGTGTTTTGAAGACCATTCCTCGTGAAGTTATCATTTAATTATTTTCTTTTATATAAAAACTAAAAAATACAAAAATATTTTATTTTTCTCGATTTATTTTGGTAGATTTATTAGAAAAAACCAAAAATACTTTTCCTAAAGAATTTAAAAAACCAATTTTTTTATAAAAAAAACAATAAAAACAACCGTTGTGTCACTTGTGAAATCGGCTTACTTTTAGCTTACAAACTTTAAGAGAGGTTTAAGGAGGGTTGATATGTGTTTAAATACACATACCATTTTCTATATTAAGCGGACTTAAATGAATAAAAACATACCAAAAATACATTGTATTTGTATGTTTTGCTTTTGTGTTGTGCAGGAAACGGATATTCAAGAAAAGGACAACAAGAAAGCCAAAGGCAAACAATTCCAAGCACGGAGTAGAAAAAGGGCAAAGTCAAAAGTCAGACAAAGCAAGAAAATACAACTTGAGGGGCCAAAACTGCCAAAACCTCAAGTTGTATTGCAAAAGATTAAAAGACAAGGTCTAAAGGTGCACAACGGTAGAGTGATTGCCTTTAAGTTATATAACTTAATAGGTGAGCCATTACTGCTACTCCCCAAAAAAGTCTTCAATTCCCGCCCCAGAACCAGTTACACCTTGTATGTCACCCTCATACTTCTCCCTGCAAAACACTTCTCCCTAGCCAAAATCATTCAATCCACCCTACTACCCCCCCCCCCCCCAGTTGTATAAAGTCCATGTTGGCAATCCCTCTCCATTCCCAAAGCATTTCGATGGCTGAGATTGTCTCCAAAGAAGCTTAAAAGAAATCAAAGGCTGGGATTTGCTTTAGATTCCCCTCACACAACAAGCACACTTGTTTTTATCTCTACAAAGAAGCACAAGCTGCAAGTCCAAGACTTCGGCTATAAATAGAGCTTTTTGTAAGCCTTTGAGGCATCTAGTTTTTAGTTTTTAGTAACTAATTAGTTTTTAATCTTAGTTTAAATTTCAAAGTCATTTACAGCTTTTTACTTTCAGCTTTGTAACACTTTCAAGATTAATGCAAGTTTGAAGTTTTTAAGCCAATTTACAATTCCAAGTGTTAAGTTTCTTAATCATATTGTTTTGTGTTCAAAAAGCTCTCACCACAGCTTACTTATAAGCTGTTTTCATTAAGTAAAGATAAAAAGTTAAGTAGTTAAGAGAAAATCACAAATATCACTCTCAAATATACCACAGCTTATGTTATGGATGATAAGCCAGTTCTGGATGGGCTTATGGACTCTCACTAGCTTGTTTTATGCAAGCTAGAGCTTGTAGATTCATTGTTTGACCCTGTTTTGAGCAAGGGTGTTGTAAGTTTTTCTTTTTCTTATTGTTCTTATTTTCTGCAGAACTGTTTTAGTGCTTATTTTGCTTATTTGCTAGTTGAAAAGTGTTTTGTATTACTTTCTTACTTAGTACTGTTAGTTTATTTGTTAAAACTGTTAGTTTTGAGTTAACACTGCTAGGACAATTCAGCTTATTTAAGTGCTTATTCTTGATTAAAGTCTTCTTATAAGTGTTTTAATTTGTTACTTGATAATCTGTTTTTAATCAGTTTGAAATAAAAATGATTTTTCAGGGGTATTTTCAACTAGCAGTACTAACTTAGAGTTAGTACTGCTAGTTCACTTTTGGACAGTACTAACTTAAAGCTACCAGTACTAACTCCAAGTTAATACTGTTAGTTAGTACTGTTAGTACTGGTAGTTCAATTCTGCTTATTAGCTTATTGTTCCTACTTGTTTAAAACTTCTTTAGCTTTTTAGAGTAGATTAAGCCTATTTTAGTTTACTGTCTTTAGTAGAACTTATTTGCCTTTTCAAACTAATTTTAAGAGTTTATCAGTTTTAGCTTTCTAGCTTATTTATCATTTTAGTCTATTCTGGTTGCTTATTCTTATGCCTAAGTGCTTATTAGGGGTAGTTAATTATCTGTTTTAGCTTATTTGTTGTATTCTTGCTTCTTTGTGTTTTATAAGCCTAGCAGTACTAACCTTAAGCTAACAGTACTAACTTAAAGCTAGCAGTACTAACTCCAAGTTAGTACTGGTAGTTAATACTGTTAGTACTGTTGTGTTTATCTTGTTTAATTTAGCTTAATTGCTTTTTGTATTTGCTTATTTAGAGTTAGTTTAGCTTATTTGATTTGTCTTAAGCTTATTTGAGCTTATGTGTGTCTTAGTGTAAAAGTTTTAAGTGGTTTTGCCATTCCTAGCTTTTATTCTTGTTCCAGCCTATGTTCTTTGTTTATTTTTATGTGCATTTGCTTATCAGTATTAGTGCCCAAATCATTCCTTGTCATATTCAATCATAAATCATCAATCGTCTTTCGAAATTTCCATTTCTAGCCTCGTTAGGACATAACGACCCGGAGACTCTCTATACTGCTTCCGGTTTCATTGCTTTTGCGAGATTTCGTCCCTTGTTGTTTGTTTGTATTTATTTAGATATATAAGAAGGGGTGAGTTCGCGCGAGTCAAGGTGCATAGACCATTGTTAGCTAACATGATTGCAGTACATGATGAAAACCAAAGTGAACCACAAGAAGGGCCTGTTGAATCATAATCCCCACCAAATGCATCGATACCCTCTACCTCTCAACCTATAACTGAACCTCACCATGATCAAGAATTAGAAACTGAGACTGAACTTCATGGCTCATCATCTGATTTTGTTCACACTCCTCCTACCCAAGTTGCGACACCTTCACCTGAACTTAAATCCATATCACCTGAACCTATAGAGCACACCTATAACCAACCACAACCTTCACATGTACAACAACCAGCTTCTCCTTAACCACAACCAACATCATTTCCTAAGTCCCCACCACTTCAAGGTCCTACTTCAACTTATGCTGAGGCTACAAGAATCAAGGTAGCTAATTTGCTGCACCTAGTACCTCAATTAGTTACTAGGATTTATAATTTAGAGAAAGAACTGAAGGAGAATAAACAGACCACAACTGCTGTTATAGTGAAATTGGTAAAGAAGGTCAAAAAGCTAGAAACAAGGGTTAAGTATGGGAATCTACCAAACAGGAAGATGGTTCTAAGTGACTCGGAGAGTGAAGATGCTGCTAATTCTTCAAAACAGGGGAGGAAGTTAGGGGAAGAAGATGTATTTGAAACTCCTAAGGGCGAAGATTCAGGGGAGGCAGACATTAGTCTAAGGGGTTTGCAAGCTGCTGAAATCTTAGTGCAGGTGGCTTCTCAAAAGACTAAGACTTATACTAGAAGAGTTAAGTCTGGTCTTAAGAAGAAATTGGATGTTGGAGTTAGTTCTGGTGATAGAAAGTTTAAGTCTGCTATTGAGGAGATTAAGTCTGGTTTCACAAATATTAGTTCTGGTGAAGTTAGAGTCAGCCAAAGAAAAGGAAAAGAAGTACTTGAAGAACAACCTCAACCTAAAAGATCAAAGAAACATATTAGAGAAGAGGAAGCCAGCTTAGCAGAGATTGCAAGAATTGTAATGATAACTAAAATTTAAAGTATTAATTAACCCAAAACTTTAGAAGTTAAGAAAAGAAAAAAAAAAAGGATGTGAGTCTAGTTGAATTGGTCAAAAGTGTGATAAGGTTTACTTGGACTCTCAAATCAATCGAGATTTCACGTTATTCCTTGCCTAACCACTATTAAATACATACGTACGTAACCATTAGAAAGTATACAAAAACACACATAACCCTAGCTAGATGATATTAAAGCAGTAGGCAGAAGGTAAGATATTAGATAGTTATTTTTTTTTAGTTCCTGGGTTCGAGTGTTACATATGTCAAAAAAGGTAGAAGTTCTCATTAAATCTGACTAGCATGCGAATTAAACCTGAACGATACACATAGTCCAATTGGTCAAGTTTAAATCACGTTAGAAAGAAAGAAAAAAAACAGTCTTTCTAAATTTTATATGTCATGAACCGTGCAATTCCTTGTATTCACTATCATGAATTATATTCGTAATTTCTTTAACGAAAGAGTGTACCGTATTTCATTGGATATAAAATATGATTAATAATAAGTTAGAAGCCTATGCTTTTAAAACATGGAATGACCAGCTAGAATGTTTATAACTAAGATAAATAAGGAAACAGTGTAAAGGGAAGATGAAATGATAAAACACCTAGTTTTAGGGTCATTTACGACCTCAATCAATTTCAATAAGTATTTTAAGTATTGTACGCGTTTTTGCTTTTAAATCGAAATCGTTAAGTTAAATGCGTAAGCTAAAAATTATCGTGTCAATGTAAACGGGCCATCACACAATTAAATGTTTACATATAGAAAGTGTAAGTAAATATAAAGAGGAATAAATATTAACTGTTGTTCATTATATTTTTATTGGTTGCATAAAGTGTATTACATTTCGGCGATAAAATATATATTAGGTAATATACCCGGAATCACAAAAATAATTCTATGCTTCAACAATACCTATGTTTATAACCAATACCCAAACTGTTTTATTAAACTTTACCCAAGTATCATTATTAGTCATGATGTACATCTAATAAAAACAACTACACTTTACAAATTTTATACATCAACATTATGCTAATAAACAAACTAGAACCTTTTATACTTTCATTTAAAAGGCAAGTAATACTTACTTTTACCTAAGATATTTTTAGCTATATATCACTTCCATGATTTCATAGGGATCATTTCCACATAAGGGCATAAGAACCATATAACATTACTAAGGCAAGGGTGCAAGTATGGAGTTAGCAAGACATAGTACCATGACTATGGTTTTGACCACTAGTCCATACCTATTTTCTCCCACATGTTGGCCCCCCTCCCGCCTCTTGACCATATGCTTATGGTTCTATGTTTTATACACTAGCTTACTATAGCACTTTTTGACTAGTCTCTTGTACATATAAGTGATCTATACTTGCAAGTAAACACACACTCTCATTTTGCTAAGTGAAAAACAAACATATACTCCCTTTTTCTCCTTTCTTACCCACTGCAACAATCAAAACACCACCAAATCCATACAAAGATTTATTTAACACATTTACACACATTCCTACACTATATCTAAGACCTATCAAGAAGTATTAAAGGCTTGGTTAAGCCTTTACAAGGATTAAAGCAAAGAAAAGGAAGCTAGGGTTTCTTGGAAAAATTAAGGTTTTCTCCCTATATTTTCAAGCCAAGGGTTTAAATCACAAGGGTGTGATTTTTTTTCCCATTCATTTCTCATTCAGCTAAGGTTATCTAAAACCCTAATCATTTCATAATTATGATTTTATGTGTATATATGTTCTATGTAGCAAAATCACCATTTAGGATACTTTAACATGTAAAATGGATTTTTACTTGTGATCATTATTTATGAACTTTTACATATGTTATGTGGTTGGTAATATCATGTTATAATGGGATTATAAGTATTGTACAATGTTGGTTTAAGTGTAAAAAGTATATGTATAAACTAGTAATTAAAAGTTTACTTAAGAAAGTTATGATTTATAAGTGTTGTTAAGGACTTGTTATCTTGGACACTTGGACAAAGTATGGAATAATGGACATTATAACATATAATACATAGGATATAAAGAGTTATGGAAGATTTGTGGTACTTTATTAAGTGGAAAAGTATATAAAACAAGTGTATATAATGAATTATATAAAAGATATAAAAGGGCTGTTTTGATTCGAATCCAAAACAGTAGGTTTAACATTTTTATAAAATATTACGTCTCATGACGATTCCAAAAAGGTAAGAAACTCGAAAAACGGATTAATAACGAAGAAGATACGTAGTTTACAAGTTATACGTTAATTAAATGTGTTATAAAAGAAATTTTATAAAAACAAGTTATAAAATACTTCTGATATATAAAGTTTATTATTTTACTCAGATCACACATATTTTTAGGATTCCAAAACAATAAGAATCGTAATTTTTTGATCAATAACGAAGGAGTTATGAATTACGCGAGTTTATATACTTAAATGTATAAAAATACTTTTATAAAACTATTTTTATAAAAGTTACTGTTCATCTCAGACATGAACATTTTGAAAACACCATTAATATGATAGAACTTTTAATAACAAAGACGTGCTCGAAAGAATCGCTAAAAACGGAGCTATAACGAATAAAATACGACATTTACGGGTTTTACGATAACTAAATCTATAAAAATAATTTTATAAACTGTTATGAACAGTAAAAGTACTGTTCACCAGTAGGTCAAAAATATGAAAATGTAATATTTTGATAACTCGTCTTAATACGAAAGCGTGGACATAAGAAACGTAAGAAACGGGCTTAAAACGAAGAAATCGCGTCGTTTTTGCTATTGAGATATTTATAAACGTTTTAACTTTATAAATATGATTTCACAAACACAATTAGATGGTGATGTAGCTATATTGAATTATATATGGTAGTATTTAATCAAAGTGCTTAGTACTTATACGGCCTATATTGGATTAGGTTGCATTCGGCGTTTATCTGCCACATTTTCTGTGATATAATTGTTATCATACACACAAGGTGAGTTCCTAGCCCCACGTTTTACATTTTAATGATTTATAAGTTTTGGGGTGAGAAACATATGCATGTTTTATAATTGGACGCAAGTGGACATTTCACATTACGATTACGTGTTTGCCTAAGTAGCGATAACCCTCGAAGCCCATTATTATGAATTGTCAATTACTGTTGTGAGCGCGAATGTTATAAATAAATCTATTTAGGATTGATATCCCCGTTCGGGTGAGTCATGCTCACTGTGCCAGTTTTCCGGACAACAAACGTAAAGACTAATAATATACCATGTCGGTACATAGGATTTGCGGGTTTAGGAACACATCACGGGCAAGTGTTACAATTTATGATTGCATTTCATATATGTCGAGCTTCATGTCATGAGCTTCGGAAGAATGTAATTACATTTTATGATGTTGCATATGATTCAATTATCGTGGGGTAAATCGTTGCGGTCCTACATTAACATGTTAATAAACCCTATATAACGAAATTCACTCAAATAATATATGTGGACATTTTAAGCAATGTTTTCCTTCAGGATCAGTATGGTAACAAGACAGGATACATTGGTAGTCGTTATTTTGGAAGTCATGCATTAAAGATTTGGTTGCATTACATTTTGGGAAACAGTTGTTATGAACTAGAATCTTTGTAATATGTACTTTGAACAAGTGAAGCTTCGGGCTTTTGTAACAAATACTTTACTAAATCCAATGTACCGGTTTTTAAATAACTTTTTGGTTGTTCTTATATATATCTTGTGTTATTGATCTATGAAGTACCACTCCCAACCCATATCCGCTGCGACCCAATTTGGGGGTTGTTACACATTACAATCCAGATGATTATATTCTCTATGGGAAGACATAAGAATGGTAAATGCACCTCCAATAACAAAAGTTTTTGAAGGTGTTGAGACTACAATTGCTCCTACAACTGCTGAAGAAAAGGCACAACGGAGGTTAGAGTTGAAGGTAAGAAGCACTTTATTGATGGGCTTCCCTAATGAACATCAATTGAAGTTTAATTCCATCAAAGATGCCAAGTCATTGCTGCAGGCTGTTATGAAGTGGTTTGGAGGGAATGATGCTACTAAAAAGACTCAGAGGAATCTTCTAAAGCAGCAGTATAAAAAATTTACTGCATCTAGCTCAAAGGTGTTAGATCAAACCTTTGATAGGCTTCAAAAGCTTATCAGTCAGTTGGAGATTCATGGTGAAAGTATCTCACAAGAAGATATGAATCAGAAGTTCTTATGAAGTCTGTCACCATAATGGAACACACATACCATTGTGTGGAGGAACAAGCCTGATATAGATACATTAAGCCTGGATGAACTTTACAACAACCTAAAGATCTATAAACCAAAGGTCAAAGGAACATCAAGCTCAAGCACAAACACATAAAACGTAGCCTTTGTGTCCTCAAACAACACCAGCAGTACAAATGAAGCAATTAAAACTGCTCATGGTATTACAACTGCTAGCACTCAAGCTACTGCTGTTAACTTAACAACAATTGATAACTTGAGTGATGCTATTATCTGTGCTTTCTTTGGAAGTTAACCAAATGGTCCACAACTTGACAATGAGGACTTATAACAAATTAATCCTGATGATTTAGAAGAGATGAACTTGAGGTGGCAGATGGCTATGCTAACAATGAGGACAAGGAGATTCTTGAAGAACACTGGAAGAAAGCTTACTGTTAATGGTAATGAGACCATTAGGTTTGATAAGTCCAAGGTAGAGTGTTACAACTGCTATAAAAGGAAACCCTTTACAAAGGAGTGCAGGATCCCTAGGAACCAAAAAAACAAGAATAGGGAGAACACAAGAAGGGTTATGCCAGTAGAGACAACTACTTCTAATGCTTTAATGTCTTGTGATGGTGCTGGTTATGATTGGAGTGATCAAGCAGAAGAAGGTCCAACTGACTTTGCACTCATGGCTTACACTTATACAAATTCTAACTCTAAGGTATCTACTAATTCAAACTGTTCATAACATCTTGTTTGGAAAATGTTAAAATTCTTAAAGAACAAAATGAACAACTGTTAAAAGACTTAAGGACATCTAAGTAAATAATATTACTTATACAATGAGTATCAGTCAGTCTATAAACAAAGACTCTCATTTATAAGAAAAATAAGTCTGTTTATGAGGAAGATATCAAGGTCTTAAAATATGAGATTTATTTAAGAGAAGTAGCCATTACAGAGCTTAGGAGGAAGTTAGAACTGGCTCAAAAACAAAAAGATGAAATTCAGCTAACAGTAGAAAAACTTAAGAATTCATCTAAAAGTTTAAGCAAACTAATAGACTGTCAGATAGTTGATAAGTGCAAAACAGGTTTAGGGTATAATGCTATTCCACCTCCCTATACAGGAAAAATATTATTCCTCCAAACTTGGATTTGTCATTCTCTGGTCTAGAAGAGTTTGTGAATGAGCCTATAGTTAGTGAGCCTACAGTTAAGAAGCCTGTAGTTGAGACTAGTGAAGCTAAGACTAGTAAAGCAAAGCCTAAGGTTGTTAGGAAGAATAATGGTGCTCCAATTATTGAGGATTGGGTGTCTGATAGTGAGGAAGAAGATGTGCCTCATGCTAAGATTAAAAAAACCGTTAAACCTAGTTTTGCTAAAATAAAGTTTGTTAAATCTAAAGAGCAAGTAAAATCTCCTAGGAAAACAACTGTTAAACAAGGTAATCAAAATAGGCTGAACACACATAGTCCTAGAGGAAACCAAAGAAACTAGAATAATATGATGTCTCAAAAACTGGGAAGTAATTTTGAGATGATTAACAAAGCTTGCTATGTGTGTGGAAGTTTTGATCACCTGTAGTATGATTGTAATAACCATCAGAGACAGTTTAATAATAAAAAGATGGTAAAATCAGTGTGGAACTATACTCGAGGGTGAATCAACCAGAAAATTTTCTAGATACTCCAAACGCCAGTCCTAATAGGAAATGGTATCCAAAAGCAACATTAATTGAGGGTACTCGCCTAGTATCACTTACTACTGCTAGACCAGTTAATACTGCTCAACCTAGAACAACAGTGAATAGTGCAAGTCCAATGACAAATGTTTTTAATAAAGCACATTCAACTGTTAGAAGGCCCATTAACAAGAATACAACATTTAAAAATAGTAATTTTAATCAGAGGGTTAATAGCCGTTAACGATAAAAGTGTTAATGATGCTAGCCAAAAGCAGTAGTTAATGCTGTTAGGCCAAAAGCAGTAGTTAATGCTGTTAAGGGAAACCAGGTTAATGTTGTTAAGGCCTCAGCTTGTTGGGTTTGTGTTAGGATAAAAAATATGGTGTCTATATGAAAATTACACTAGTTTAGGTTTTATGTAAAACAAAAGGAACTAAAAGTGTACTTAAGTCTAAAGTGTCCTAGTGTTATAGCCTATAAATAATCCGGAGGTTGCACCCTAATAATCAACATTAAAAGGGTGAACTCATAGTTTTTCTTGTAATTTCCTTTTCCTTTTACCTTTTAATAAAAACTTTGAAAATGATGAAAACATACTTTGAGTTTCCCCGACCTCTCGAGATCATGAATCGAGAAACCTCACAAGTGGTATCAGAGCTGCAGGAGTGATTTGTGATGTTTTAGTGCTTATTCGGTTTAGCTTATTCTGATTTATTTGAGCTTATTTTAGTCAGATTTTAGTTTCAGCAGCTATTCGATCATATTTTAATCCATATTCGTTATTTCTATTCAAGATCAGTCTTATTCAGCCTATTCCGGTTTCAGATTCTGATTGTTTTACAGCTTGTTCAGTAGCTTATTTATGTTTAGATTATTACAGCAGTATTAGTTATGCTTATCTTGTGATTGATTCAATCAAAATTGACTGCTTGCGGTTTTATCGCAAGATTTGTTCAATTTTCGGTCGGTCAAAAATCAGTTATATGCTGCTAATTTTTGGCAAACATAATTTTCGGATCTGGTAAACATATAAATTCAATAAGTAACAAATTCGGAATTGGTCAAACTCGAAAGTTGAATGGTCAAACGGTTAAACTCGGTATTCTAACTGCTTATTCTGAGTTTTAGATTTAGTTTCCGAAAATGGTTCCGAAAATGGATTTTAACAAGAATCAAATGAAAAGTGTTCAGATCTATGTTTTAACTGCTACAACATATACAACAACATTCATGTACCGAATTTGTATCCAAGCCTTAATTAAATCATCTGTTACAAATTCGACATCGAGAATGAGTTACAACAGATCCTAACATAAACAACCACAACATCACTCAACAATCAACAAATCTACTATTCTAAACCTAATCCCATTCTCCTTCTACACTATATCAGCCTCAAACCAACAATCCACTACCATCACCACAACTAGTCTTGAAATCAAAAAAGAAAACAAATTATGATCTCAGTATACACCCGTTTGTGTTCAAGACAAGATCTTTCAAGATCAATAACACGGGGAAAGAAACATCATAGATCTGTGACAATTTTCGAAAATAAAGAAAGAACTATAACAACTTTGTTATACTTGTTTCTTTGTTTCGGTTCTAAAAACGTAACAACAAATCTACCTAACCTACCCATGACATTATTGAGCAAGATCATGAAGTAGTTCTTGAAGTGACGATGACACGAGCAGATAACTCAAAATACTTAAAGTAGTTGGCCTTTAGTATTGATTGTTTAAGAACGTAGGATGGTGAAATACTGGTTTGATCTTTGATGGTAACTGAAGAAAAGAGATTAGGCGGATGAAAAGTGGGATGAGAGAAAATCAGTGTTTTGAGATCTGTGATATGTTAGATGGGAGCGTTGGTTATGACATATGTGTCTTAGGGTTATGAGATATATACCACTGTTGAATACATGGGCTGAGTGTCACATAGGACGACATTTGATAGGCTCGTATTCTTGTTTGATTGTGATAACTTGAGCCTCTATCGAAAATTGACATGGACTGATAATGGACTGAATGCTAGTTACATCGAAAATTTATTGGGTTGAGCCAAGTATACCGAATTTTGAAGCTTAAAATGCTGAAGGGCTGAATTTTTGTTAATTTTTCAAACACAAAAACATCAATTATTGCTTAAAACGATCCGGATAAAGATTCATGAAAACCGTTCAAAAGGTTAGTCTCGGGATTTAATCGCAAGAATTGATTACGAGGATGATTCGTTATCATTTATTTGAAGTTGAAGTGGAATTTCACGGGTTGTACTTATCATATCTTAAAAGTCGGGGTTGGTTGGATGATGACTTTTAAAGATAACTTGTTCGCCGCTTCATAATCGGTGTTGATGAAAACTGTCAAATCCGAGCAATGTGTGATCTATAAATGTAGAAGTTGGTGCAACATTGTGCACATTAGCTATCATTGAAGGAGTTACGTGTGTAGAGCTCAGTGTCTCACACAAGTTGAGGATTGTCAAGAGACTTAGGCTACGTAAACTTCAAGTAATTACGTTGTAGTAATTCAGATGTAAGTTTGATCTCGGTGGGATTAACACCAGACGAAAGTCACAAGTTTGGGGTATTCTACTTCAGCATCAAGTTTGTGATACTACATTCTCTCCATCAGTAATCATTATAAAGAGCCTACAGAATCCAAGGTTAGACAAGTGACTTCAAACATGATTTTTCTATCGAATATTCGGGCGTACACAGATTATGATTTTTTCGATGGTCATCGAATGCAATCAGGGGGAAGAAAGGTGTACTTGTGTTATTCTCTTTCATACTATTTCGATTATCATCTCCTTTGGTTGAATATTTTGATAGATTGCAACAATCAAGGGGAAGAAATGTGTACATCCGGGACTTCATTGACTTTGGTGTATACAACATCTGAGACTTAATTTACATGTGTTCTTACTTCTATAGTTGTTTGTGTGAATATGTTGCAGATCCACAGAGTGGATTGGCTACTAATCAATAATGAAGAAGTCATATTTGCTGCTAAGTGTGGTTTACTTCTTCTTCTACAAATTCCGCTGCGAGCTTAAACCGCTATAGTTAGAAGATTTGTTAACTACATCAAAGGTCATATATTGCTTCGAATGGCTGTCAATTTGGGGTAAGCCAGTTGAACTGCTTAAAGACATAGCGGTAAGAAATAGGGGGAAGACCAACTCGAGTTATACGGTATTACATTTGTATTCTCTACAAGTGAAGGAATGTTCAGATGCTAAAAGTACATGTTAAAGACAAAGCAAACTGCAGATATCTTTAGCTATTTCTACTTGTAGGATACATTGAAAGTAATTCCATAAGCCACCATATTGAGGGAAGATTGTTAGGATCAAAAATATGGTGTATATATGGAAATTACACTAGTTTAGGTTTAAGTTAAAACACAAGGACTAAAAGTATAATTAGTCCAAAGTGTCCTTATGTTTAGCCTATAAATACTCCCCTCTAATCAACATTAGAGGGTGAAGCTCATAGTTTGTTGTAATTTCCTTTTCCTTTTACCTTTTAATAAAAACTTTAAAAATGATGAAAACATACTTTGAGTTTCCCCGACCTCCCGAGATCATGAATCGAGAAACCACACAGTTTGGAAACTAAAGACTAAAGGAATAGACCATGTTTCTAAACACAACAGTGCATCAACCATCCTAAAAAAGTTTGATTATGTTGATGCACAAGGCAGATCCAAGTTAGTGATGGCTTGGGTCCCCAAAAGAAATTAAATTTCTTAACTAATCTGCATGGCAATCCACAAATGGATTTATAGGATCAAGGAGTGATTGATAGTAGATGCTCAAGGCACATGACAGGGAACATGTCCTATCTTACAGACTATGGAGAGATTTGGGAAAATCACAGAAAAAGGTACAATCAAAACTGGTAATTTAGATTTTGAGAATGTGTATTTTGTAAGAGAGTTAAAGTTTAACCTCTTTAGTGTCTCACAAATGTGTGACAAAAAAATAGTTGTTCTCTTTAATGACACTGAATGTAATTGTTTTATCTCCAAGACTTTAAGTTAACTGATGAAAGTCATGTTTTACTTAAACTTCCTAGAAAGAACAATATGTATAGTGTTGATTTAAAGAATATTGTTCCTAAAGGAGGTCTAACTTGTCTCTTTGCAAAAGCCACATATGATGAATCTAAACTTTGGCATAGAAGGCTTGGACACATAAATTTCAAAACTATGAATAAACTAGTTAAGGGAAATCTTGTAAGAGATTTACCTTTAAAACTTTCTAAAAATAATCAAACCTGTGTTGCTTGTCAAAAAGGAAAACAACATAGAGCTTCTTGTAAGTCCAAAACAGTAAATTCAATCTGTCAACCTTTACATATGTTGCACATGGATTTGTTTGGTCCAACATTTGTAAAAATCTTAATGAAAAAGATTACAGTAGGTTTAGTTGGGTTTTCTTTCTAGCTTTTAGGTTGGGTATTCTTTCGAGCTACTAAGGATTAGATAGTGCATTCTTAAGTCCTTTATAACCAAGAGTAGAAAACTTAAATAGATCAAAGGGTAAAGGTAATTAGGTGTGACAATGGAACTGAGTTCAAGAATAAGGAAATGAATTAGGTTTGTGAGAGAAAATGTATTAAGAGAGAATTTAGTGTAGCTAGAACTCCTCAACAAAATGGAGTAGCTGAAAGGAAAAAATAGAACACTAATTGAGGCTGATAGGACAATGCTAGCTGATTCTAAACTACCTACTACTTTTTAGGCTGAAGCAGTTAATACTGCTTGCTATGTGCAAAATATGGTATTAGTAAACTAATCCTCTAACAAGATCCATTATGAATCTTTTCTGGTAGAAAACCAACTTTAGGCTTAATGGAGACATTTGGGTGTCCTGTACAATTCTCAATACCATAGATCACTTAGGCAAGTTTGATGGTAAGGCTGATGAAGGATTCTTTGTTGGGTACTCAAACAATAGTAAACCGTTTAGAGTATTCAACAGTATAACTAGGATAGTTGAAGAGAACCTGCATGTCTAGTTTAGTGAGAATACACCTAACATTGTAGGAAGTGGGCAAATTGGCTTTTTGTTATTGATGCACTAACAAAGTGAATGAATTATAAGCCAGTTTGGTTACAGTAAATTAGTCTAATAGTAAGCAGGGTACAAAAGCATGTGATGAGTGAGATAAAGCTAGAATGGAGATAGTAATTGGCAACAAGATTACAATTTTCTACCATTATGGACTGCTGATCTAGCTAATTCTCCAAAGTTGTTCAAAGAGTTTTCCCTGATTTTGGCTTCAAACCTTTAGGAGATAAAGAAATGAATGTTACTGAATAACCATGAAAAGGAAGGTGTGGAATTCAAGTAAAGATAGTAAATGTAGTAATCAAGAAAAGGAAGATAATGTTAACATCACTAACAATGTTAATACTGCTAGCACAAATGAAGTTAATGATGTTGGTGCAAAAACAAGCATTGAACTTCCAGATGATCTAAATATGCCTGAATTAGAAGATATTGTTTATTCAGATGATGATGAAGATGTTGGTGCAGAGGATGACATGAACAATTTGGATGCATTTATAACTGTCAGTCCTATTCCAACTACAAGAATATACAAAGATCATCCAGTTGAACAAATTATTGGAGACTTAAATTCAGCACCTCAAACAAGAAGAATGACAAAGAACATGGTTTGTTTAGTTCAATTTAGCAAAGAACAAACCTTAAAGACTTTTAAAATTACTTGTTTACTTGCTTTTTATCATAAAAAGAACCCAAAAAGGTAATTCATGCATTGAAGGATCCAAGCTGGATAGAAGCTATGCAGGATGAGCTTCTACAATTCAAATTACAAAAGGTTTGGACTCTGGTGGAGTTATCAAATGGAAAAGGGGCTATTGGGACTAAATGGGTTTTTAGAAATAAAAAGGATGAAAAAGAAATTGTGATACAAAAGGTCTTTGCCCCTGTTGCAAGAATTGAAGCAATTAGGCTATTCTTAGCCTATGCCTCATTTAAAGACTTTATGATATACCAGATGGATGGCAAGAATGTTTTTCTTTATGGTAAGATTAAAAAGGAAGTCTATGTTTGTCAACCACCAGGATTTGAAGATCCAAACTTCCCTGACAGAGTATACAAAGTAGAAAAGGCACTTTATGTACTGCATCAAGCTCCCAGAGTTTGGTATGAAACCTTATCAACTTATTTGTTGGACAATGGGTTTCAGAGAGGAAAAGATTAGACAAGACCTTTGTTTCTCCAAAGGGCAAAGGTGATGATTTCTGTTAGTTCAAGATGGGGGTGTAGATGATATCATTTTTGGCTCTACATAGAAGACATTATGCACTGAGTTTAAGAAGATGATGCATAAGAAGTTTCATATAAGTTCTATGGGTGAACTCACATTGTTCTTAGGACTGCAAGTAAAGTAGAAGAAGGATGGGACTTTTATCAGTCAAGACAAGTATGTGACTAAGATTTTAAAGAAATTTGGTTTTACTGATATCAATACAGCAAGCACACATATGGAAACTCAAAAGCTTTTGCTCAAGAATGAAGATGGTAAAGAAGTGGATGTTCATGTATATAGATCAATGATTTGGTTCTTGTGTATCTTAACTTCTTTAAGACCTATATTATTTTGCAGTGTGTGCTTGTCGCCATAGATACCAAGTCAAAACCAAAAGATGTTACATCTCATGCTGTAAAAAGGATCCTTTAGTACTTAAAAGGTCAATTACAATTAGCCTTTGGGTAACCAAAAGATTCCTCTTTGATCTTTGGTACATACACGATAGTGAATATGCAAGGGAGCAAGCATGGATAGGAAGTCTACAAAGGAGGATTGTTCAATTTCATTGGAAGTAGATTGATAATCATGGACAGTGCAAGAAACAGACAGTGGTGCAAATCCATAACAGAAGCTGATGTATGTGATTGCATCAAGTTGCAGATAGACAATTGCTTTGGATCAGAATCAATTTTTTGATTATAGGTAGAGATTTTTTTGCATACCAAAATCTTTATTGATAAAAAACAGTACTATTTTGCATAATTAAAAATCCTGTTTTTCATTCAAAAATGAAGAATATAGAGATTAGACATCACTTTATTAAGGATGAAAATGAAAAGAAGTTGATTTCAAATGGTTTATAAATCTATACGGCCAGAATGTTGCAGATTTACTTTCAAAAGCGTTTGATGTAAGTAGAATTTCAATATTTGATTGCTATATTGGAAGCTAAATCCTTTAAAAGCCTTGTATCTCTTTATTGGTTTTTGTAGAATTTTGTATTAATTGAGTATTGTTATATCATGTCATTAAAAGTTTTTGCTGTTAAGTATACTTAGTGCTGCTAGTTATACTTAGTACTGCTAAGTTAATGCTTTTAGTTATACTTAATACTACTGGTATAATTAACTTTGTGAAAATTGTGAGAAAAAGAATTGAGAGAGTTGGTGAGAATAAAAACAAAAAGAGAGATGTGTGGAATAAAAACAGACAGAGAGTTTTGGTAAGTAAAAGAATTAAGAGAATTTGTGAGTTGAAAAACAGAAAGAGAGTTGTTTAAAAACAGAAAGAGAGAATTATGAGTAAAAAGAATTGAGAGAAATCAAAAACAGACAGAGAGATTTTGTGAGCTAAAATGTTAATTTAATGATGGAAAAGCTAATTAGAATAGAGTTAATGCTGGTAATTCAAAGTTAATGTTGCTAGGCATAAACTTATTGTTGCTAAAGAAAGTTAATGCTGCTAGGCATAAACTTACTGATGCTAGGGAAAGTTCATGCTGCTAGGCATAAACTTACTACTGCTGTTAAAAGTTAATTCTGCTAGGCATAAACTTACTACTGCCGGTGAACGTTAATGTTGTTGAAGGTAGTTTCATAAATACTTCGATTAAGGGTTTCATTTACTATTTTAATCGATTTCATTCAATCATATACTCTCTAATCACAAACCCTAACATAATTTCATCATTCATCATCAAAACCCAACACAATGACGACCCTACAGTTTGCTAATACTCACAATTTGGTCATGTTTTGGGCTAAACCCGTTGAAAGTGAAGGGTTTGAGCAGATAGTGGATTTTCTAATCACGCACACCTATCAAGTATGCAAAAGCGGTTAATCCTAACTTCTATACTTCTATTATTAAAAATTCTGGGCTACTATCAAGGCAAAAACTGTCAATGGGGAAGTACAGTTACAAGCCCTAGTGGATGGGAAGAAGATAATTGTTACTGAAGCATCTATTAGAAGTGACCTTCAACTGAATGTTGAGGAAGGTATGGATTGCTTGCCAAATGCTACCATTTTTGAAGAAATTACAAGGATGGGGTATGAAAAAACTTTCATACAAACTTACATTCTATAAGGCATTCTTTTCTCCATAATGGAAATTCCTTATTCATACCATTTTGCAATGTCTAAGTGCCAAGACTACTGCATGGAATGAATTTAGTACCACTATGGCTTCTGTAATTACCTGATTAGCTACAAACCAGAAGTTAACTTTTCAAAGTACATATTTGAAAGTATGGTAAAGAACTTGGATAATGCTGGTAAATTTTAATGTACCAAGGTTTGTACAAGTCTTTTGGAATAACCATTTGGAGGGGATGTCAAGTCACAAAAGGATTTATGTTACACCCTCTCACACTAAGAAGATCTTTAGAAATATGGAGAGGGTAGGAAAAGGTTTTTCTAGAAGGGAAACACCTTTATTTCCAATAATGGTGGTGCAAAATCAAGCTGATATGGGTGAAGGTTCGTCAGCAATAACACACTATCCCCATATCACACGACGCCCCCATTATCAACCATCAATATCTCAACCTCAAAGGAAACAAAGACCTAGGAAGCCAAAGAGAAAGGACACTGAGATACCTCAGCCTAGTGGTCCTACAACCAATGTTGCAGATGAGGCGGTCTATAAGGAGAGGGATAACAATTTAGAAAGGGTTGCCACTACTGCTATTGGATTAGATGTAGAGCAGGACAGGGGTAACATCAATAAGACCCAATCCAAGGCAACACGTTAGTCAGAAAACTAATGAACCCAAGTTCCCCAGAACTAGTCATTAGTGTGGACCTAGGCGTCAAAGGAAACCCTAGGGGATACCAATTGACAACTAGTCTGTAGAATGTATCTAAATTTTCCAATGATCCACTGCTCGTTAGAGGTAACACACTTTGAAGTGGTGAGGATAGATTGAAACTTTAGAAATGATGGAATTATGTACCAACTTGCAAGTTTAAAATTGAGAGTCAAGAAGTTAGAGAAGAAATAAGGATCAATAACTCACAAGCTTAAAAGATTATACAAGGTTGGTAGATCTATAAGAATAATTTCCTCTGATAAAGCTAGTTTGGGTGATTAGGAGGATGCATCCAAACAGGGAAGGAAAATTGATGACATTCATAAAGATGCAGAGACAAACATTGGTATAAAACTCAAGGGAGGTATGGTGATGATATAATGTTTGATGTAAGTGATCTTGCTGGTGAAGAAGTATTTGTTGCGAAACAAGGAGTGTCTGATAAAGATGTAAACTTAAGTGTAAATGAAGTCACTTTGGCTCAAGCACTTGCAGCTTTGAAAAGTGCAAAAGTTCAGGAAAAAGCCAACGTTGTAGGAAAGCCAAGGGAATCAATAATAACAACACCAACACTTACAACAACAACTGTTGCTACAATAATTACAGCTACTAGCACAAGACCTAAGGCAAAAGGCTTGTTATTCATGAAGAGGAGCAAGCAACGTACACCAGCAATTGTGAGTTCACAACAACCATAACAGGCAAAGATTCAGACCAATTGGTAAAGGGCAAAAATGATTAACCTGAACCTTGTGAAGAAATTATCAAAGAAGATCGCACTCAAGCTTTATGAGGAAGTGGCTCAAAGGTTACAAGCTGAATTTGATGAACAAGAAAGGATTGTAAGAGAGAAAGTTGAAGCCAACATTGCCTTGAAAGAAACATGGGATGATATACAGGCAAAGATTGAGGCTGATAAATTATTAGCTGAAAGATTGCAAGCATAAGAACAAGAAGAGTTGACCATTGAAGAAAGGGCTATATTGTTTTAACAACTCTTAGAGAAAAGAAGGAAGCACTTTGTAGCAAAAAGAACAGAAGAGAAAAGGAACAAACCACCAACAAAAGCTCAACAAAGGAGTATCATGTGTCCTTATTTAAAAAACATGGAAGGATGGAAGCCCAAAGATTTGAAGAGCAAGTCTTTTGCAAATATTCAAGAATTATTTGACAAAGCAATGAAAAGGGTGAATACCTTTATTGACTACAGAACTGAGTTGGTTGAAGGAAGTTCAGAGAATGCTGAAGCAGAGATAGCACAAGAGAGCAGTTCAAAGAGAGTAGGAAGAGTGAGCTAGAACAAGAAATATTAATAAGGCATGAATTGGATGTGGATAAAGAGACAACAAGGCTTAAATTCTGATGGAAGTCATTCCGGATGAAGAGGAAGTAGCAGTTTTATCTTATTCCTTTGACTACTAATCTACCCAAGCATTGTTTTGACTAGAAGAATCCACAAGAATGAAAGAAAATCATACCAAAAAATCAAAGGCTGAGTGGCGTTCAAAGATGTACTTTAGTGTTCAGTCATATCTTTAAAGTTTTTAAATAGAGAATACTTGAAACTTTGAACAAGTTGGTAAAAGCTAAGTATGGATCAACAAGACCAGTAGAGGACATGGATTTAGTTTTATATGGATATTTGAAGACAATGTTTGACCCACATGTTGAAGATCAAGTATGGAAAATGAATCAGACTATAGAGTATTATAATGGAAGCTTTATGATTCATGTGGAGTACATTCATTGAGGAAGAAAAATGTGCACATTCATATGTTGGTAGAAAAGAGACATCATCTTACAGCACCTACAATTACTGATATGTTGAACAAGAAGCTTAAAGCTGATCATTGGAATGAAATGTGTTATCAGCTTCTTAAGCTCATTACAAAGCAACTCAAGAATCAATGAAGTGTTCGGAAGCATCCTCCTAGTGAGTAATTAAGCTTTCAATGAAGAAACTTAAGATTTTGAAGAAAAATATCAAGTTTAGGGGAGGATTGTTGAGACTTCTTGATGATCTTAGAGTTACTGCTGATAAGTTTTGTGTTACTACTGCTAGCATAAAGTTAGTGTTGTTCATTAACTTTAAAGGAAAATATGCTAAGTAGTTAGTACTGCTGGTGTAACTTAGTTACTACTGATAGTGTAACTTAGTATTGCTAGGGTATTATTTAGTACTAGAGCAAGTTACTACTGCTAGTATATGTTAGTACTACTAGAGTAAAAATTAGTATTAATGGTGAAGATTGAAGAAAATATCTAAGTAGTTACTTAACCTGCTTGTACAAAGTTATGCTTCTATAGGTGTAATAAGTTACTACTGTTATGTTTAGTTAGATATTGCTATTACAAAGTGTACAACTACTGAAAGATTTAAGACTGCTAGAAGATTTTATACTATCTTAGATAGGGATAAAGACTACCAAAAAAGGATAATGATGATTAGAGATCAAGATTACTTAGTTGATAAGGATTGTTATTTATAGAATAGATATTTGAGAATATCCTAAGTTTTTGGAAATTATTGTAAATCGACTAGGACTTCTTGTTGTATAAAAAGAGGTCATAGGGCATAGAGTTTGATATCATAATCTAGAAATCTTTTGTTTTTATATCGTTATAGCTTCAAGGTTTTGTAACCCTAATACTAGTTAGAGTATTCGTATTAATTTATTAAAGCTTTGTTTGTTAATCTGTGTGTTCATTAGAATTATTGTTCTATTGCATATTCTTCTTATTGATCAAAAATTAGATTCCATATAATCTTTGATATATTTTACAAAGTTTCTACTATAGTTGTGTTGGATTTATCTAGCATAACTAAACCTTACACAAGCTAAGGAATTCAAGATCCATTCAAGTGGGACTAACACAAAGAGGCCATGAAGTTCTACATGTTTTAAGGAGAAGTTGATGTTAGCTGAAGCACAAGAAGCTGGTCAGATATTGGATGAAGAGAAACTTAAATTCATAGCAGACCCTGTAATATCAAAAATTCAAGTTGATCAACAGATAATTCCTCAGAATTCAGCCTTCCTGACTGAAGACTTAGATGCGTATGACTCAGATTGTGATGATATATCCTCGGCTAAAGTGGTTCTGATGGCAAATCTTTCAAACTGTGATCCAGATTTCTCGTTCTGATTTAACATAATCTAATTCTTATCACAAATGATATGATTATCATGTATGTTCAAAGAGATGCACATAGTTCTAAAACACACCATATTGTTGATTATCCAAATAAATGAGATAAACAGTGATAGCAATATCATTTCTTACCCCTCAATATCTGCAAGAGTCACAAGATTCGGTATTTAGGATACTAATTCTTCTGCCACAAATGATTTATTGGTTCTATCTTTGGTTGAACAAATGACTGATCATGTAGCTAATTTATATAAGGAAAATCAGACAAATAAATGATAATGAATCATTAATCAGCTGAGTCTTGAGAGATACAAAGAAACGAGTGCCCATTTTAAACAAAGATTAATGTAGATTTGAACAAACGTGAAAAATTAATAGATTCTTAAATGGATGATTTAATTCGCAATAGAAATGTAAAGCTTATTGCTTTTCAGCAAGAGATCAATACACTTAAAGAAACTCTTTCTAATAATATCAAAGAAAAGGAGTCTTTATCAAAAACGTTAACTGTTTTTAAAACAGAGTCTAAAGAAAAAGAGTCTAAGTACATTGACAAGGAAATTGTTTTGGAAAAACAAAATAAAGAACTAGAGAATATCATTTGTAAGATGTATCGATCTACGCAAGCAATGCATATGCTAACGAAACCACAAGTTTTTTACGATGACACTCACAAACAAGCTCTTGGTTATCAAAATCCGTTCCATCTTAAAAAAGCTCAACATATTCAACCAACATTATATGATGGTAGTGTTATTGCTAAAGAACATGTTGTGATTTATGTGAATGATGATGAAGAGACATTGATTTTGGAAGAAGAGAGTAGATCAAAGATGCTTGATAAACAAAATGATCCAATTTTAATAGAAAAGAAGATTAAGATTTCTCCAATTGACTATTCAAAATTGAATAAGATCAAAGAAGATTTTGGAAAATGTTTTATCACTCAAAAAGAATTTTATGTAGAACAAGCTTTCTGGTTAAAACATTCGTCCCTTTCTGAAACACCTGTTACGTCACATACACCTGTTAGAATCGAAGCTCCTAGTGAACTTCCTAAGGTAAGTTTGGTAAATGAAAGTCTTAAAAAGCTAAAATATCAACTGGCCATTTTTGACAAAGTGGTGAAAAAGAGACTAACATCTGATGCTATTATTGCGGGGTCTTGGGGTTTGAACATACAAAAGACACATTTAATGCGTTTGATAAAACTCTTCTAGATGAAATTACTAAAGTTTAAACTGTTTTTAACCAAATGGAGGCTGATGTTGATTAGTGTTTTGTAGACAAAAACATTTTTGAAATTCAAATTAAACAACTTAGGATTGATAATGATCAACTCTTGAACCAAATTATGTCTCAAGAAATTGTGCATATTATTGTGAATTCTGTGGGTATTCTTGATGTGAAAAAGTCATGTATGAATTATTGCAGTCAGTGTTTGGAACTTGAGACTGAGCTTCTCAAAAAGAAAATTTTCATTGAAAAAGAGGCTTAAGACAAACTTGTCAAATGTTATTCAACTTTATAAAAGCATTGCATTTCATTAGAACTAGCAACTCAACTTAATCAAGAGATTTTTCAAAGGGAAAATTTTGGTGAAAACCTAAATGCTCCCACATTTAATCAATTATTTGAAATAAATGAATTGAAAGCTCAGTCACAAGAGAAGGACACGGTCATAAGAAAGTTGAAGGATAGAATTAAATCTTTAAGTTGAAAAGATAGTGTGGAAAATGTAAAGAAAGACATTGATGAGATTGAAACAATCAATATTGAACTAGAACATAGAGTGGCAAAATTACTTTCGGAAAATAAAAATTTGAGAAAAGAACGAGAGCATTTGAAATCAATTTACAAAGACCAATTTGACTTAATTAGAAACACGCATGTTCAATCAAAAGAACGTTGTGACTCTTTAATTGCTCAAATTAATGCAAAGTCTGTTGAAAATTCGAATTTAAATGTTAAACTTCAAGAAAAGGTTTTTGCTATTACATCATTGAAAAATGAATTAAGGAAACTTAAAGGGAAAAATGTTGTTGATACTACGGTTTCAAAACCTAATGCCACTATTGCTCCAGGAATGTTCAAGCTTGACATAGAACCTATTTATCATATGCTTAAGATCAATAGGGATGCTCATAAGGTTTATATTGAGAAGACTATAAAAAGTACAGACACTCTTCGTGGATTTGTAGAATGCGCTAGAATACAGAATCTAAGTGAACCATTATTAGAATCTGCTTGCATGTTTACAAAACATGTTCAGGAATTGTTAGTCTATGTCTCTCAGACATGCCATAATTCACCAAAACCTAGTAAGAAGTTAGTTGCTGTCACACCGATGAATAAGGACAAAAGAGTTAGATTTGCTGAACATGTCACATCTCTAAGCAATATTCCCAAGCAGAATGATTCTCTTAAAACCACAGATTCTAACAAGCCTTTGTTGACTTCTACAAGAGTAAAACCTACTACTAGCGCTAGCGGATCAAAGCCTTTAAAAAATACAAAGAACAATAGGATCACGCGACCACCAAGTAGAAATCAAAAGAATAAAGTAGAAGACCACTCTAGGAAAGTTAAATCTAGTTTGAATAAGACGAATTTTGTTTTTGAACCTATCAATAATGTACTTGTTAAGCATTCTATGAGAAATGCTATGTTGAATCTATTTATGCTATCTGTAACAGATGTTTGTTTGATGCTAATCATGATATGTGTATTATTAATTATGTGAATGATGTGAATGTGTATTCAAAATCTAAATCTAAAATAAATAAAAAGAGAAAAGTTTAGAAAGCTACGGGTAAAGTGTTCACTAATGTAAGATATAAGTAGAAACCAACAAGAAGATTTTTTACTATAGTTGGTAACTCGTGCCCTTTAACTAGGTTTACTCCTAATAAAATAGTGCATCTTAAGGAAACCACTTCTAAGTCAGTTGAAACACCAAAACCAGATATTAAAGTCTATAGTAAGAGACCCAAACAAATAAAATTAGTAGGTTCGAGTAAATAGCTAATAATGTAGAATCTAAAATTGCTAACAACTCGGAACCCACTTATTTGTGGGGATCCAATGCTATAAATGTTCCATCTTCTTCTTCTCTTATCAATGACAGGTTGTCCAGATTGTTATCTGGTTTCTGTACTCCGGATGCTCAAAACATATGACAGGGAACCGCTCTTAGCTTATGAACTTTGTTAGTAAATTTCTGGGAACTGTTCGATTCAGAAACGACCAAGTTGCAAAGATAATAGGGTACGGTGACTATCAGCAAGGGAATGCAATTATCTCAATGGTGTATTATGTTGAGGAGCTTAGATATAACTTATTTTCTGTTGGACAATTTTGTGACGCGGACCTTGAAGTTGTTTTTTAGAAAAACACTTGCTTTATTCGAAATTTAGAAGGTGTTGATCTGATTTCAGGCTCCAGAGACACAAATTTGTACATAATTTCTCTTGATGACATGCTAAAGACTTCTCTGATCTGTCTTTTATCAAAAGCTTCAAAGACTAAAAGATGGTTATGGCACTGTCGTTTATCGCAATCTCACTTCGGGTACTCCTTAACAAGCTAGCCAAAGATGGACTTGCACGAGGTATTCCAAAGCTTAAATTTCAAAAAGATCATCTAATGTTTTAGCAATGCTCATTAGGACAAGAGAAATCTTCTCATTAACCTAAAGCTGAGGAACACTAACCAAAGAAATATATCTTATGCAATATGATCCTTATGGCCTGGATGCTATAGAGAGCAATATTAGGAAAAGTAATAACTTGTAATTGTTGATATATACTCTTAATTTACTTGGGTTAAATTTCTGAGATCAAAGAAAGAAGTTACTGACGCTATCATCAAATGCATCAAAAATATTCAATTTCGTTTGAATGCCACTGTCCGTAATGTTAGAACAGATAATGGAACTGAATTTGTCAATCAAACTCTTCGTGATTTTTATGAAAATGTCAGCATTTTGCATCAAACTTCTGTTGCTCGCACTCCTCAATAGAACGGCGTTGTCGAAAGACGAAACCAAACTCTTGTGGAAGCTGCTCGCACTATGTTGATGCAACTTTAGGGGCTAAATGTGTCATTTCTGTAACTAGGTTAGACTTAGGAATAAGTTTAATATGGAAATGGAAGAAGATATAAAACACAAGGACTAGTTTTACCAAGTTTCAAAACTTAGCCGGTTATAACATTTTCAAATATATTTCGCTCCACACACATTCATATTCACAAATCTAAACACACATTTATCTCGTCACATTTCGCTCGCTTCAAACTCATAAAATCAAAACTCGTTTTTAAGGAAAAAGGTACACTTCTACTCGTTCCTAATACATTTCTCATCATATTAGCAAAAAGAATTAGGTTAAAACTCCTTTTATCACTCGTAATCAGTTAAAAATGAATTAGGGTTCATAATTTAAAAGTTGTAGTTTTTGTCTAATTAGTTGAAGGGGTTTTGTGCGTTAGGGTGCGATTAAGGTGTGTTTGAAATAGTTTTGATATATCTTAACCATTAGTGAGATATGTTGATTTTTGTAGGATGATTAAAGCAAAACATGAGTTTTGTAAGTGAATAGTTGTGGGTTTGTGTTTAGATACCTCAAATGAGCCTCGTTATACTATTAGAACACTGTTATGCTTCCTTTGATCTCGTTTACTTGGAAACTTTGATTATTTGGTGCGTTAGTATAAAAATGGTATAAGTAATGCTTGATTTATGTGCTTTGAGTATTTGTGTTAGGCTCTGCGTACTATATCATATGTTCTTAGCCTCCCTAAAATGTCCTTATCATGTTTGCCAAAAGTGTCTTCCTTATGTGTGCTCGAATTTGGATTAGCATGCTTAAAAAGATTGTTTAATCTCGTGGTTAACGATTTTGTGATGTTATGATAGTATTTGTGCTGATTGTTAGAAGTGCTTATAGGTTTTAGATTGGTAAAACT